>JAPYZC010002233.1:0-25934 GCA_030522665.1 Ichneumoninae sp. A BG-2022a
TTTTGTTGCCGGGTAATTTGTTAACCAATTAATTTTTTGATGAATTTGTTAATAACATTTTGCAATTGTTATTATGCAAAATTAATCTTCTCAGTACCTGTAGTATACATGATTTTTTTCAGATTTTTACACCATCAAGAAGTACTTGTAATTTTCTCTTATTGTTGTCGAACTTATGCGAATTCAGCGCGCAGCGAGACTCCCTCCTTAAGGTCCACGAACCGATTGCTGCGATTGTATCCTCGTATTCCGCCCGATAGTTCTGATGGATAAACCATACACGGATTATCTGAATTAACAATAATTACTGTGATTTATCATTTTGAATTTGTGAAAAAAAAACAAGAGATCAGATTTCTTTTCGTTAAAAAAATGTTTTCAACTGTTCGGCACTTCTCTCTTTTTCTTATAAAAAGAAAGTAATAAAAAAATTCGGGAAAATGCACGTCTACTAAATTCAAGGTAAACCGCATTCGTAACGATATTGCGAATGGAAAAAAAAAGATCGATCTAAACTTATTGAAAAAACATATATATATGCTCTCTATCGATGGGCGGATCGTCCGATATTAAATTCGCTCAAGTCTCTCTTTCATTGAAAAAAAAAAAAATTTCAAGCGCCCGGCACTTTCCTCTTTTTCTTATTACAAAAGGTGCAAAAAAAATTAGGTCAAATGCAGGCCTACTAAACTCAAAGTGAACCGGATTCTCGAGGATATTACGACTGGGAAAAAAAGATTGTTCTAAATTTATTGAAAAAAAAAAATAATAATAATATTAATAAAAATATGATGTGATAAGCCGTCGATGGGTGGATCGTCCGATATCAAATTCTGTCAATGGACGGCAAATGCGCGGCTGATCGCCGGAGCGAGGGAAGATCCTCGGACCGATTGCTAATTGCTTTCGCGTAATAGACGGTAGCGATGGGCATCGGGTTATCCGGCAGTTATCCATCGGCGCAACGAGTATATATTTATACGAATTGTGGATACAGTAACACGGCGGTGGCACGCAATTCGCACGCGAGGCGATAGACCTCGGACGCAAGAGAGATAATGGCGAAAAAGAGAAAAGTAAATGGAACTCGGTTGTGCATCGGGCACTGACGGTGAGCTCGAGCAAAGTAGCCGGTAGCGTAATACACTGTACCGATTTTACGGTGGTATTAAAAGGGGCCATTATGCTACACGCCCGTCCGTCTCCTCTCGGATAACCGACTTCTAATCGCGAAGTAACAGTCCGACCGGCTGTACCGTAAAAAAAAAAAAAACAAAACAAAAAAAATGGCTCCGCCGCTGGAATGGAAAACCGTTAAGGTTTATCTTTATCGGGGAGAAAGAGAAAGAGGCTTCGTTAAGACAACAATGGGACGAAGGTCGGCCACGGTCACAGCGTTGGACCCGGGAGCAATTAAGCTCTTTATCTCCCGAGATGAATCTCTCTACAGTCCCGCGACGACCCTCGCAAGGGTATTCGAAAATTGTATCTTTTGTTGTTCGATGCTGTAAAGAAAAGTTTTTACTCCTTGGGGTTTTGTCGTGATCGTTATGCGGAAAGTTGTAGAAGTGGTAAGTTCTGCTAAGTTCGGGACGGAGTCGAAGATTTTTTTTTTAATAAATGTTAATATTGAGGGAAGAATGGGCGCACCGTTCAGATGCAATTTGCAGAAACTTCGCTGTATGACAAACATTTTTTTTTTTAAATAAATTTTCCGACTAAGAAAATTCGCGCACTGTGCGCCGCTCGCCGGATTACTATTCTTTTCGCTACATTTTCATATTTCATTTCCATATATTAACCCGAACGGGTAAAACGAGGTTTTACCTTTTTTATTTCTTCTTTTATCCATTTTTTTTAAAGATGAATAGGGGAGAGTGGGGCAAAATGGCACAGCGGGGCAAAACGGGATAATGAGACAAGACGCAATCTTCCAATAAATTTTGGATGTTCGCGATGGTGGTCCGTGGGGCAAAACGGAGTTGACGATCCGGATGTATCGTTGAGACAAAATGGAGCATCGAAAAATTATTGGACAATTGAGTTTTGCCCTCACTGTCCCATTTTGCCCCGCTCTCCCCTAGAGAAGCTATAATTCGGAGGAATCCAACTACGAGTCTAGGGCACGGTCGTTTTACTTGACTCGTGACAAAACAAAACAGCGTACCGAGCGTGCAAAAAATTGCTGACAAGGCGATATGCTTTGACACGAGGCGTCGGCAATCGCCTTATGGCAACAGCCGCGCAGCCCTACAGAATATTCGTTATCCAATTACGGCGAAACCCATTTTTTTCTCCCTTCACGGACTCGACACTTTTCTGATTTTTATAAAACAAGCGATGAAGAAAAATGAAAAAAAAAAAAAAAAAAAAAAGCTGCGAGCGCCGTACCGCCATTAATTATATCTTTGTGACTCGCGAGAAACGAAAAATAACGTTGCACGTGCAAATTGTAAATACGCGAGCTGGACGACTTAAGCGCACGCTCGTTTATTCTTCGGGCTCACCGGAGTGTCACAGAGGTGTGCTGAATTTTAAAAGCAATTCCGCTGCCATCTTCGTTATTTATATCTTTCATTTCTCTCCCCTGCACGGCAATGATAGCAAAACAGTTTGATATGGTTATTTGACGTTCCAGCAGCTTGTTACACCGTCGCTTAAGCTGGCCATTTAACATGGTTTCTCGTATCATGATTCTAGAGCGTCTCATACGTTGAACACATTTTTTTCACATGTGCACAATAAAAAAAAAGGAATATGTACATTAAATTTGATATAAATTTTTTACTGTCGGAGAGACTGGGGCAAAATGGGACAGTGGGGCAAAACTCAATTGTCCAATAATTTTTGGATGTGCCATTTTGCCCCATTGATACCTCCGGATTGTCTGCCCCGTTTTGCCCCACTGTCCCATCCAAAAATGATCGAAAAATAGTGGTTTGCCTCACTGGTCTGTTTTGCCCCACTTCTCCCTATATATATATGCTTTTTAATAATGTAGAATGTAATGAAAAGTTGTACTTCAAATACTTGGAAGAGATTATACGTATTTTTATATATATATTCTTTTCTGGGTACTTGGGATGGGATGGAATCGGCCGAAGGCGTCGTACATTGAAATAAATAAATAAATTCGTTTTGTAAAATTATTTATACCTACAGTGCATGGATGCACGCGAGGGCGTTACGGATAAGCTATATTCAATTTTCAATAAAACAGAGAGAACTCTGTTATGGAAAAAAAATTTAATATAAAAAAAATTGAAAGGAAAAACACGCGTCAGCCGCAGATAATTCTATACGTTTATTCCATTTCATTCGGTATCCGCTGCGTCCCTAATTGTCAGTGCTACATGCATCAACAACGAAGCTGCAGCGAATCCACCCGATAAACGCGGTGAAAAGCAAATAAGCCGAAGGTATAACAGAAGTGCAGTGCACGAGCAGCTAGGCAGTGGGTTAAACGCGATATCGTTATCTCGCTACACCTAGCAGCTGTATGGTGATGCTCGTGTCTCGCACAAGCTTCAGTCTGTTCACTGCGCTCGTTCGTAAAACGGGAACGCACGGGCGAGTTGTCTTTTGTTGCGATAAACTGCCAACTATATTTATTTATTTATTTATTTATTTATTTATTTATGCTTGCACCGGGCAGGGATAGAGACTCGACCGGTAAATACTACGGTGAATGTGAATACTCCTTTTTTTCTAATAGTTGTCCAATTAAAACGTTGATTTGTGAAGAACAGAAGTTTCTGTGTAATTGAGTACGGAAATTAATGTACCGGTAAAATGTTTTTCTATGTAATTTTCATGCACAGATGTAAAATCATTAAAATTATGTTTAATCCGTTCAAACCCACCCGGCATGCAAGACATCTTTTTTAATTACATTTTTTGTAAAATGCACGCAAAAGATTTGCAATTTTAATATCTGGTACTTTAATTTTACAACAAAAACTGCATTAACGTTCAATTAATGTAAGTAATGTAAGCAAATTTCTAGTTCCAGTACATTCAATTTACAATTTATTTTTACACTTTTATGACTCCCTAAATAAATAAACAAATACATAAATAAGTTTTTTTGTGTGTGTCGAACACAGAAAAATTATTGTTTTAACGATAAGTTAGTTCAGTCGATGAAATTTTATTACATACATCGTAAGCTGGAATATTCTCCTTGTCGCGTACGACCGGCGAACTGTTTCTCGGTGCAATCAGAGCCATTATTTTCTTCGGTTTTCCTGCAATCGACTTGGGCAGTAGCTCGACGCTGGACCGAGTAGGCCTTGCGGGCTTCGCGGCACACACATAAACAGCACGGCTCTTGTCCACTCTCTCTCTCACCGAGTATCTTCCCTCGTAGACATTTCTTTCTCCGACGGCCCTTCTTGCTCTCTTCACCAAAGATACTCGATTTAATGTCTTCGGGATAGCCGGGGAACCGTACCACTTGCCAAATATCGAGTGAGCACCGCGGAGACGAAACCTGCTGACGCAGCGATGAATCGATGCCGCTCTCCGACCGGTTCTACACGTCGAGCTGACAACAGTCGAGCTCCCCGTCCAGTCTCATCGGACGGTTATATATTCGTGCCAAAAAATGTATGTCGCACCGTCCTGTTATTAAATTTCACGATTTTTTTTTGTCAATAAAGCTGCTCAACACGCATCTTTATATTCTCCCTGTTGATCCATCGTTCGCGTTAATTTGTGCACTGTTCAAATAACGACTAAATTATTAATCTTTATTTACATAAAAAATGAAAAATCACGAGAACGGAAACGAAAGGATCTTGCAATTTGCAATTTTGATAAGTTAATTTTCCGCGCATTTCGAACGCAGCCATCCGCATAAGATTTATTTAATAAAGCAATTTCCCGATAATGTCGAGTCCCCGGCGTTAATTTGTTAACTGCCCAATGAATAAATTTAGAAGAAAAATCATAAATAAATAAAAAGAACTTAAACATCGTATGAAGAGAAATGAAAGGATCTTGTAATTTGCAATTTTCATTACTCGATTCCCCGTGTATTTCGAAGCCAGCCATCTGCATCAGATTTAATTAATAAAGCAATTTGCAGCCGCGATTTGAAACGCTATTTGTTTAATAAAAACGCGATGTAGCCTCTACCGCCTGCGAGAGAGATTGAAGCGGATAGCGGAGTTCGCGGTGATTGTTTTCGGGATCGGAAAGAGTCGAGAGACTGACCGACTGCTCGGTCACCGGCACGGGGAAGAAAGTGTGCAGGCAAAGCAAAGGACGTTCACCGACCGTAGCGGTGCACGGACACGCACACGTAAACGCAACGGACTCGGCCGAACGGAGATATCGATCGACATTGACATTGACTCGAGCTACGAAAGGTACGAACTGGACCCAAAGGCAGCGCGCTCTCGTTTACAGTTGATCCAGTTGTGAAACTCGATAAGTCACTACCTTTTCGAGACCGGAGAGAAAGGAATATCGAGAATACGCGACTCGCGCTCTGTGTACGTTTCTATCCGAGCTTTACGGAGCTTCTTGGATCTCGAAGCCTTTCGGTTGGTGTTTACAAGCATCGGCTCGGGAAGATTACGGAGGGAGTCTCGCTGCGCGCTCACTTCGCATAAGTTTGACAACAATAAGAGAAAATTTCAAGTACTTCTTGATGGTGTAAAAATCTGAAAAAATCATGTACGCTAAAAGTACTGAGAAGATTCATTTTGTATAATAATAATTGCAAAATGTTATTAACACATTCATCAAAAAATTAATTGGTTAACAAATTACCCGGCTACAAAACTTTTTTTTAATGAAAATGATTCGTTTATTTTTCTGAATACGTATGAATTATTTCAGATTTTTAAGAAATCGTTGTTATTTTATTTTTTTTATAGAACAAAAATCAACGATTCCTTAAAAATCTGAAAAAATTCATACGTATTCAGAAAAATAATCGAATCATTTTCATTAAAAAAAGTTTTGTTGCCGGGTAATTTGTTAACCAATTAGTTTTTTGATGAAATTGTTGGTAACATTTTGCAATTATTATTATGCAAATTAATCTTCTCAGTACCTTTAGTATTCATGATTTTTTTCAGATTTTTACAACATCAAGAAGTACTTGCAATTTTCTCTTATTGTTGTCGAACTTATGCGAAGTGAGCCCGCAGCGAGACTCCCTCCTTAAAGCTGGCCCGAATACGTCGAATCAAATTTGTGTTTACTATGGATTTTTTTTTTTTTTGTCGAGATTACTAATTCCATTCAGACCGGAAGTCGGCTAATGTTGTACTGAGAAGAGTGTACGGTAAACAAAAATATTTACATTTGGGGACAATTCGTTGTCGAGAATTTAATTCAAGAAAAGTAACTCGTCGATATGGAGCGACAAACAAGAAGGACATGTTTGTGTGACAAACGACTTTTCCTCGGCAATCTGATTTTCCAAAGCTACTTTTCTTTTTTTACTGTGTACAGTAACTTGCAGCTCTTTTGAGTAAATTCGTTTGTTGGAAAAATAAATTATTGCTCTTTTAACCGCAACAAATTTGAGTGGACCGTCGATCGATTCTCATTTTTTTTCCCATCGAAATGGTTTATCGCTCAGACCGGAACTCAGCGAATGTTATATCGAAAAATAAGTTCATTAATACAAATATTTACATTTGAGGACACTTCGTTGTCGACAATTTCAATTTAAGTAAAGTCTTCGATATAGAGCGGCAAACAAGAACGACGAATTTGTGTGTACTTGTTTTTTTACTGTATATAGTAACTTTCAGACGTTTTGAGTAAATGTACCGATTAGAGAAAATAAATTGCCGTTCAATTAAACGCAACAAATTTGAGTTGACGATCAATCGATTTTCATGTACGGGATTGCCGGGTAGCGTACAGAAGCCGGAAAATATCGCGTTACACGCTGGAAACGAGAGACACAGACCGGTTGGGCATAATAATATACGAGTGGTTTCGAACACAGTGCTCGCCGGTCTCGAGAACCGCGTCGGCCCATTCGGCGGACTTCCGGTCTCACGCCAGAGAGCCTCGCGAATCAATTAATCTCGCACTTTCATCCGCGAATTAACGAAACGAGATGGAGAGAACAAGGAGAGATAAAGATTGCGATGAGAAACGTTGAATGGATCTCATTTTTCACACTTCACTTTCAGCTCCGAGCTCTTTAATTTTTTTTTATTTTCTTCCCTCCAATCACAACGAAACAATCGATTTTTCTTACACTTTCTCCGACGCACGCAGAACTCTCAGTTTCGTGTTTTTCTTTTAGTATATTTTTTTTTCGTATGTTTATTCGTTGATCGATTCGCGATATTTCGACACTGCTCGCTGTCTCGACGCGCGATTGGAATAACGCGAAATATTGCGGGAATATTTGCGTTATGTAACTGGATTATGTTAGAACGATTCGGAAGGCAAATTTGACACGAGTGCGGAAGAGAAGAGCAGCGGCTGACGGCCAGCTCCGTACTGATTGCCGAGGTGCGCATTCACTCTGTTGTCCGCGACGTTCGCGTACTTCCACTTCCCTCGCTCACCTCGCATGACGAGGGACCTGCGTACCTGTGAAACGCCCTGTCTCGTTTCTACGATATACAGTTCGATTCCACGCGAAGTACATTTACCGGTTATTCGAATTATTATTCTTTTGTTTTATTTTTTATTTTATTTTTTACACGCACATTAGTCGTTCTCTAAAGAGTGTTGCAGTTTTAACCATAATTGGAGCGAACAAACGGTATTAAATTGCGAACCTTTCGAGAAAATAGATATTGCCAAATTTGTAAAATGTATCGCGATAGTGCATTTAATGTATACAACGAAATAAATACATAAAAAATAGGAATGAATTTGCGTCATTATATATATTTTTTTTTATTATCTTTTACCCGTAAATTACTCGTTTACTAAAGTTTTTTGCATTTTCAACTGCAGTCGGAGCGAACGCAAGGAACTATTGTCAAATTAAAAAATGTATCGCGATTGTGCATTCGCGCAATGAAATAAATACAAAAATAGGAACGAATTTGGATTATTGTTTCCTTTTCTTTTGACATTTTGCACTGCAATCGGAGCGAACGAAAGGCATTAAATTGGGAACCTTTCGAGAACAGAGATATTGGCAAATTGAAAAATGTATATAAAAATAATATAAAAATAGAAACGAATTTGGATTATTATTTCTTTTTTTTACATGGAAATGAATCGTTCACTAAAGTCCGTTGTAGTTTCGACAGCAGTTGGAACGAACAAAAGGAATTAAATTACGAGCCCTTCGAGAACAGAGCTATTGGCAAATTTTCAACATTTATCGTGATTGGACAATCGTGCAGTGAAATGAATACAAAAATAAAAGGAACCGTATCGAAAACTCATATTCCTTCTATCTAGGCCATGATAATTTTTTTATCACTGTAGTTCGATACGTAGATTGGGCATGCAGCTTTAATAAAAATTTCCTGTTCACAATATTTACTTAATCCCTACATTTCTAAGTGTAAACATTTCTAACAGTAAAAAAGAAGATTTGCATTTCTAATAAAAATGTCATGCCGGCAAAAGTCAAAAACTTCTCATTTAATTTTTCGTTCATTTATTGACTTAACATTTTTCTATATTTTTTAATCGTGCACGCAGCTCCGTATTGCGAAGGTGAGCGAGTGTGGGCTGGCATTGCGTCGTGAAATCCGAGAGCACGGCGTCCGATCCACGAAATTTCCACCCACGTGTCTTGTCTCTATTTCGATAGCGGCCCGTCGAAAAATTCACGTAGGTACAACGGGACAGGCCAGTATTGAATACAGCGTCAATACGACGTGGGTGCCGAATGCCCGAGAATTGTTTCGTACGCCCGAGTGAGGAGAAACAAGGATTGATAGAGTCGGTGCAATCGGGATGAATATTAAAAAGCCGGATTAGGCGATTACGACACGCGCTGGAGTGTCGCCGAATAAAAATCCGCTTTCTTCATTCGTCGCACGATTTGTATTCTATGAATTTCCTGTTCGAAGCAGGCGCCACATTTTAATTTAAAACATTTTTGTAATGTAATTTATCTCTTCCTCAATAGCGAAACAGAGTGGGTAAACATTTTTCTATCTTTGCTTCCTCATAGCGGAAACTATGTTTTCGTGAAAAAACGATTTTTCGAGATTTTAATGTCAGCGTACTAAAAATGGTCGAAAACGTCGAGAAAAGTGATTTTTAGCTGGCGTCCGGATGTATGTGTGTATGTGTGTGTGTGTGTGTTTGTATGTGTGTGACAGGGTGCATCGCTTAGAATGACTATGACTCGGAAACGGCTTGGGATGGCGGGTTCAAATTTTGTACACTAGTAGTCACGTCTCCTACTATAATTTTCACGAAGATTGCGATCCGTTTCGGGATTTTATGGGAATTTGAAATTTTTGAAAAAAGTCTGTGGTAGCTCTAACTTTCGCAAATTTTGAGCTATCGTCATAAAACTGCACACGAATATAGTATGTTTATCAAAGACCTTTGGTATTGAATTTGGCCGAAATCTACCGAAGGGATCAGATTTGATGGAATTTTGATTTTTTAAAAAAATTACCAAAAATCGTCTAATTTGAGTAAACATGGAGGTATCGAGCTTAAATTTGGCATGGGAATGGACTAACACGGTACAATATTTCGTATTAAATTTGGTAAAAATTGATCCAATCGTTTAAATTTTCTGGGATTTAAAAAATTTTCAATTGTTCTGAAATGAAACTTTTCAAAATCCCACAATCCCAATTGATCTGAATTTCTGAATCAAACACCACGCAAAGAGTAAAATGAGTTCTAGTATCGGAATCAGCGCTGAGGAATAGAATAAAAATTGCCTTAAAACGACGCAATCTGCAAATTATAGTTTGAGATATCCTATAATAAATTCGGAGGACAATTTTGACGGTCTTACTTTTATGAAATGTAGACATTTTCTATATTACGAAAATGGTAAAAAGTAATTTGCACATGATTTTTCTATACTTTTTGTTGTGAAAATTGTATTTTAATTATAGCTTCCTCCATGAGGAAGCCAAAATGGAACAATGGAATTTATCATAGAGGAAGTTATGTACGAAAAGGTAAATCATGACGAAGTAATTGTGCAAATCACTTTGCACGCTTTTTTATTATTGCATCGAAGGAAGTTTGAGGAAACGGTTGCACCGTAGTCGAGGCGAGGGAAATAACGGGGCTTCGCCCCTCGCCTATCAACTACCTGGACGAAGTGGAAGGGACGGGTAATTATAATCAAAGGTGTGGCTACATCGTGGGTGAGTAACGATCGACCTGTGCACTACTACCCTCTTACTAAACGCGATAAAGACTAAAAGGTTCGGCGACCCTTAGCGAACGAGTCATTCAGCGGGGGAGAAACGGCGAGCGGTGGCGTGCCGTGAGAGAGTTTGATGCAAAATAGCGAGAGCCCTCCGGAGAAAAACGTGTGACGGTGGGAATTGTGAAATATTACACGAGGCCGCGAGGGAGAAGCCTGGAAGGCATGAAAATTTATTGCGAACCAACGACCCTGAGGATTCAGTACGAGAAATTGAAACTCGAACGTATAAATCGATGGACTTATCGCACATCTTTACTTAAAATTATTAGCTAACTATAGAGCAATTTTAATGATTGGTTAGTCGTATCATAAATAATCATATCATAAATAATAATTCTAGGCGCAGTAAAAAGTCGTCAGTTTTTTCCTTTTTAAAGATCCATCGATTTCCGGTCATGCAATGTGTTTTAATTTCTTTAATGTTTCTTGTTGATAATAAAATATTGGGTCGAATATCAGTGATAAACGATCGTTTGCAACGGTGTTTACTGATGGGATGAAAAAAATGTTTCACTGCGAATATAAGAAATTGTAGAAGTAAAATTTTTGTAATTAGACAACATTTGAAAAAAATAATACAGAAAATATTTTTACCCCGTGTACAATTTTTTACGTTTTTCTTCTTACACGACGAAAGCACAATTTTCGATCCAATGTTTTGTTACAAAGAATATAATAATATATAATAATAAATAATAAACTGGACACATTATTTTTTTTGCCTAAAATCGATGGAGCGTTTTGACACCCACTTCATCGCGATCTGCCCTTGAGGCCGAAATGAGAAATAATCGATAGGTCGTACCGTTGCTCAGTCTGGTACAGGAAATCACGTGGCCGCCGTGTTGGCCTTATCTGCCCAGATAGGGTGGAACCGGTAAATATGATAGCCGGTTCTGACGTTGAAGCATCGTTTCCATCGATTCCGACGCGAAATAAAAATTGAACCACCTGCCCACCCACGCAAAGTGACAGAGTTCCTGTATTATGCAAGCCACGAAGATCCACGAGTAAGACCGATTGTAATTTGGAGCGAGGATGTACCCTCAATTCGCGCGGAATTAAACTCCACGGTCACGAGCCCGAGTGTCTCGGCGGGTCATTTAAATTCGGTCCTACGGGCAATTGCTCGAAATTAATTGTGAAAAATTGTTACCGCGTCCCGGACGGGTTGTCGGCACGTTCGCGAGATTCTGCGCTTCTCCTCGGCACGGCCGTGCATTAACTTTAATGCCGCTCGAAGACGCTTCCGCGGAGACACGCGGCTATGCGGCGCTAATTCGCGAATATAACGGCCCACGTTGCCAATTTGCACACAATCGAATTTTCGGGGTGGAGAAGAGCGTGGGTGGAAAGACGTGATTAATGGATAGGGTCGAAACGCCAAAGCCGTAATCACGAAGTGCGCGAGGTAGCGAGAAATCGGGTCAACCTAGATTTTTCAGTACGTTCGAAGCTCCAGTCGCGGTTTTCCTTTCTGGGGTTAAAAAAAAAATAGACAAAAAATTACGGCAAAAAAAAAGACAAGAAAAATTACGGTAAAAAATAGACAAAGAAAGTACGGAAAAAAATAAATAAAAATTACGGTAAAAAAAATTAAAAAATTACAGTAAAAAAATAGACAAAAAAATTACGGTAAAAAAATAGACAAAAAAATTACGGTAAAAAAATAGACTGTCGGACGACGAATCGATCATTCATTATTGATTGTTATCGAACGGGACGAACCGCTGGCGCATCGCAAGCCGCACGCCCACCCGGAACGTGATTTGCGTCAAGTAGATAAGTCCGCGTGTTCACCGGCGTGGTTCTGAAAGCGACATAGGAGGGCGCCTGCCAACGGCATTACCCGCTATAAAACCGACGAGCTGTAACGCTCTCTTCGCCAACGGCTTAGCCGATAAAGAAGCGCACCGGTTTCTCGACGACCACCTGCCCTCGCCGCGCGAACTGCGCCGCTGAGCTTGACGCACAGTTGAACATGAGATGAAATGATAAAAGTATGTTTCAATTAAAATAATTGTGGGCAGCTTTAAGGTGTGACTCCGGGCAAAACAAATAAAAATAAAGGAGTTTTGTTCTTGTTTTTTGTTTCGCCAATAAAAAATGAATAATGAAAAAGGTAAATGAAACATCTTTTCAACCTGAATTCTCCACCTTTTTGCAGCGTTTCCTACGTTGCGTTTCGTGAAATACTGATCTTTCATTTTGAGACGAAAAAGGAAGTAATTTATGCCCGCACAGAAAACTTTCCGTCTCTAAATTTTTATTAGATAAAATGATAAACATTCTTTTTTTTCGGGAATAAAAAAATTGTTAAACATACGTTTTTTCGGTACTAAAAAAATTGTTAAACGTATTTTTTCGATGCTAAAAAATTGAATCGAAAATCGTCAACGATTTACAGACAAGTGCCCGTTCGTAAATTTTAAGTGTCCTCCGCGATTTTCTTGTTCTCCGCGCGCTTCCGGTCAGCAGAGTCGCGAGGACTCTCGATGACGTACGTCGTCGAGTGGACAACTGCGCCGGGGAGGGTTCGTTCTCAGAACGGAACTGAGCTAGACGCGGATTACAATTTCCTGTCGATCCTTTCGCGTTTTTATCGTACACGCTCGGAGGGGCCAAGGCTGCGCTCAAACGAAGTGTTCTCTCTGGCGTGTATCGCCGGCGGCTTCGCGCACGCCCGATTTTTTAAATTCATGTCTCATAAATCAAGTGCAATAAATAGAGCAGATATTATCGCTCAATCCACCCGCCGGCTGGATTAATGGCAGCTCCGGCCGAGGTGCAGCAGGCGGTAATGAGAAACTCGCGCAGACATAACGTGCGTGCCGTAAGACCGCCACGTGAAAGAACCTTTCACGTACTATAATAAAACGCACAATGTGCCCAATATTAATAATTCTTATTCTTGGAATTTATATTTCTCTAGAAAGATTGTAATTACCATTGAAACGTACGTAAATTACACGCCACCTATTAACTGAGGATCGAATATGAGAAATTGGAACTTTATCAGATAAATCGGAGTTATCGTACATAGCTACGTAAAATAGCTAATTATGGATCAATTTTGATGGGAATTTTTTTCATGGATTAGTGACATAAAAAATAATGCCATGTAGCGTGAAAAGTGTTCAGTTTTTTTATTGGTCTAATCACAGCCCATTTCCTTTTTTTAGGGACGATCCATTGACCTTAAACAGTACAAAAAAGTTTGCACTTTTTACAACGACTTGTCCACAAATGTTCCCAATTGTTTATCCGTTAATTTCCCGATAGCGTTTTGTAAACAAAAGAACAAACTAAAATTGTTAATGACACGGGAAATACAACAAGGACAGGTGTTTAACATTTTTTTTTTTTGGCAATCACTTATTGTGACGAAAGTCCGTGACAACTGATCATTCGCAATGGCGTTCCGATCATGTGAAACA
Source organism: Ichneumoninae sp. A BG-2022a (assembly GCA_030522665.1). Taxonomy (NCBI): domain Eukaryota; kingdom Metazoa; phylum Arthropoda; class Insecta; order Hymenoptera; family Ichneumonidae; species Ichneumoninae sp. A BG-2022a. The sequence goes on from JAPYZC010002233.1 coordinate 13,795, forward strand.
AATTCCCATCTCCCATTATGAAAAAAAATCTACGAGAAGTTACATTTTTTAAAAGTACAACATTAAAAAAAATTAATACCGAAAAATTTGAATCTCTCTTACAATTGTTAATATTCAGATCTGGGGACATAACGTGCGTGCCGTAGACACTACCGCCACGTGAAAGAACCTTTCACGTACGATAAAGTGCATAATATGCACAATGTTAATTTCTTTTTTCTTTGTATTTATATCTCTCTAGAGAGACTGTAATTGCCATTGAAACGTACGTAAATTGCACGCTACGTATTAACATAAATATAGCGAGGAGCGCGTATGTTTTTTTTTAACGATACTGTTTGCTATAGCAAATATCATTCGTTTATATCAAATTAATGTGTAATGATGAAAATTAGAGAAACAGCGCACTCACCCTGTCCTGTATCCTGACGTTTTCCTGGCCTCTCTTGAGGCTCGGAGCGCGCAGGACTTTGCTCGTTAGTGGAGGATCCATCATCTTTTTTTTTTCGATCTGTCTCGCTGTCTCTCTCGCTTCCTGTCGCAGTCTCGCTCGCGGTGGGTGTGCTGTTGTCGGCCTGTCGTCAGGATTTCATCCTCGTCGTTGTGCAGTGTCGCCCACGTCGCTCAATCCATTATTCTGCAACGAGATTAAAAAGAAAATAACAAAAAATTAATCGATCTCATCATTAAATGTATTACAGTGATAAATTACGACGGAAGAATTTTTTTATAACGCTTTGTTTAGAATTCATTGAGAATCATTGAATCAAGGACTAGTTTGCCCGCTCAATAATAATTAAGTGCAGTCATATTTTCTTTATTTTTTTGCGATAAAAGGTGATCAATTGTTTTTGTTGTATAGCTAACATAACTAGCGGTTATGTCGGCTCGGGCGCTCGCATGCATCGCATGGTTCATAGTATGTGGAAATTTACTTCATGCGCCAGAACCAAATTTTCGAATTCCATTCTATATGCTATAAAAACCAAATTTTTGAAAATATTGCATATGGGACCGATTTTTAATTTCCGAAATCCATTCCATATGCTACGAAAACAGAATTTTCGAAAATATAGCATGTGGGACTAATTCCCGAATTCCATTCAATATGCTATGAAAACCAATATGCTATGAATGCTATGAATGCAATATGATATGCTATGAATTCAATATCCTATGAAAACCAATTTTTTTAAATTATCGCATACGGGACTGATTTCGAATTTCCGAATTCCATTCCGTATGCTATGAAAACCAAATTTTCGAAAATACGGGATGGATATGGGATTTTCGAATTCCATTCCATGTGCTATGAAAACCAAATTTTTGAAAATATTGCATATAGGATAGATTTGGGATTTTCAAATTTCATTCCATATGCGATGAAAACTGCAGGGATGTTAACTTGACTGAAAAGGGGGCTTAGCTGAGAGAAGGGGGGGGGGGGTCGAAACCAACAAACAAAACAACAGTTTTCCAAAATTTCTATAAGATAATTTTTGCTAATATTTAAAAAATATTAATAAATTCTTCTATACTATGTGTCCTCTCCTTTACCCTTTCGCTGCTCGATTCCTAGACACGAGATGGAAAATTAATTTTCCGTCGCGGAACAACATATCATGTGTTCGCGTATGTGATTAGCTCGAGAGCGAGCATCGAGGGAGAAAGTGGTTGCACTGACTTCATTATATCAGAGACACATAGGAAGGCGCGATCGTGGGAGATCAAAGTTTCCGTTCGGATGCACTGCAGGCAGAGTACGTAAGACTCTATCCGGGGATTTTCACCTCGCCGAGAGGTAAATATTTTTCGTCCTGGCATAACGGTCCCCGTCTCTCCCCTCGCTAACGGAATATAATACGCGGTCGGCTATGAAAAAATAGTAAAATAAAATAAAATAAAATAAAAACTATCTGGAACTGTCCGCGGTCTGCACAATCGTCAATTCGGCACGGCGACGATTCTCCATCGTCCTCTCCGACAATGGAGAGCGCAATGCACACTGCCGAGCCAGAGGCGTTCCCGACCGTGAGAATATAAATTTCCACTTCGGTTCTCCAAGTCCCTCCGTATCTCGCAAGCACATTAATCGTACATCGTCGATAAAAATCATCGAACCGCAATGTGAATATTAATATTTCTTTTATTTATTTTTTTTTTTTACTGAAACTCCTCGTTATTCTCCGTTCGAACATTTCACTCGGTCCCGAGAAATCCCATTCGTTCGAAGAACTATTCCCGTCCGGTACCGATGTTGGGAATCGGCGCCGGGAATGCTCCGCGCTCCGTGTACGAGAACGACTCAAGAGGCCGACCGAGACAACGAGAAAACTGGTCGCGGCAGTGATCGATCGAGACTTCGATCAGGATCGATGAGCCTCCGTCATTATTCTCAGAAACTCCCCGACTTACAATTCTTATCCTTGTTTTCTAAAATCGTCGCTTCGACGATCGAGTGTCTCTCCAGGGCGATACGACGGGCCGACAACGAAATTATGCAATGCAAAGAATTATCCAGGAAGTGGGTAGAAACGCGCATGTAACGGTAAATATGAAGTGGCAAATAAAGATTGTGAACATAAAGATGTCACGATAAATTAACATCGGACAAAAATATTGGATGGGACAGAATTGCGAGAAGGCAAATGTAGAACGAAGAATCGAAAACTAAGTATCTGAAAGTGTAAAATGTCTAGAATTTGTTATTTTAAGGAGGTTGGAGTGAGTGGTGTTCATTGTGCCTAAATTCGAGAAATTCGGGCAAGAATTGCAAACACTTCCCCATGTTATAAACATCTGAAAAAATTCATACGTATTGAGAAAAGTGAACGAATCATTTTCATTAAAAAAAGCTGAGTTACCATATATTTTGATGAACAATTTTTTTTCAACAATTTGTTAATAACATTTTGAAATTATTATTATGCAAAATTAGTCTTTTCAATGCCTATAATAGGTATGAATTTTTTCAGATTTTTATAACATTTGGAAGTGTTTGCAATTCGTGCCCGAATTTCTCGAATTTAGGCGGAATGAACACCACTCGCTCCAACCTCCTTAAGATTCCCAATAATGACATTTTGAAATGATCCATCGATGTTTTTTAGTTGTTCGAAATTACAGAAAATGATCTCGGAAGTAAGTAAAAACGGGCGCGTAGTTGTAAATATTAAGCGGCAAATAAAAATTGGAAACACAATGTCACGATAAATTAACATCGGAGAAAAATATTACATAAGACAAAATTGTGAGGAAGAAAATGTAGAATGGACGAAAAATCTAAAACTACACATTCGATGCTTCGGATTCTACGATTACGAATATTGCTAAAGTCTAAAATGTCCAATTCGTTATTTTAATACCTCCGATAATGAAATTTGAAAATAGCTGTTCGACGTTTGGTCGTTCAAAATTTGAAGTCCCATCAATTGTCTAAAATTTCTAGAAGTGATTATTTTTATATTCCAAATAATAAAATTTGGAAATACACCGTTCCATGTTTGGTTCGAAATTTTGAATCTCACCCATTTCTTTTTCCTCTGTTGAAATTGTGGATTTTAAACATGATTCAACAAATACCGTTGCATAGAAGTAGGGCAAAATGGGGCAAAATGGGTCAACGGGGCAAAACGGGGTTTTTGGGCAAAACGTCATTTTCCAATAATTTTTGGATGCCCGAATTCGCCCTGTCAGGCTTTTCTGCCCAGTTTTGCCACCTTGTCCGATCCAAAAATGATTGGAAAATTTAGTTTTGCCCCGTTGCCCCATTTTGCCCCGCTCTCCCCTATCGATAGGGCTTCCCGCGTGTCACACGAAGCAAGGAACGAAAGGGGGACGGAGGAAGAAAAGAAAAAATAGAGAGAACGAACCTAGGAGGAAAAGAGCGGCAGTTTCAACGACGCAAAATCGATAGGGCGCAAGCTCCCTAATAACCGATGAGTGACGTAATCACAGCTTTTGCCCCCCGGTAGCGAAGCGGGCTCGCTGGAGCGATATTAACTCCTACATCGAGATTGCACGTGGCAACGTGTGCGTGCGTGTGTGTACGATCGCACGTGTGCAAGGAGGTCGCTCCGTCGTCAGGCCCATTGCCAAATATCGAAGATCGATGAAATTTGCGGGACCGGATCGAATCAGTGTCGGTAGACTGAGCAACGCTGCTGCTACCGGCTTTGCCTCGAGCTACTCTATGCAGATGACACTTGATGAGATTTTAACATGTTTTTTTTTTATCTCTTCAATGTAAAGTCCGGAAAAATTGTCGATAAATTTGTCGCTAACTTTCGACACGACCGCGATGCAATTCACGGCATTAAAATTTACGTAGTTCCAATTAAAAATTACTCGTACGTTATAAGATCAAGTAATAAATGTTTTAATTATTCAATTTTTTTTTTCGTCGCGTCTGTATCGATAGAATTTCAGATGGAGTTCAACGAAATTCTGGGAAACGCAGAAATATTCAGTTTTAATTTTTTTTTACGCAAAAAATAAATTTATATTGTTGGCAAGTTAGACATTGTTTTATGAATATCTAACTAATTAATTTTTTTTCTTCGTTGCGATTAATCGTCAGAACTTGTTGTTTTTCGTTGCGTCTGTATCAATAGGATTCTAGATGGAGTTCAACGAAATTGTGGGAAACGCAGAAATTATCAAAGTTTTTATTTTTTTTTTATACGCAAAAAATAAATTTATACTGTTGGCAAGTTAGAAATTGTTTTATGAATATCTAACTAATTAAATTCTTTTTTCTTGGTTGCGATTAATCATTAGGACTTGTATGGGACGCAGGAATGATGGACGTTTTAATATTTTTGCGAAGAAAATAAATTTACACTGATTACAAATTCGGAATTTTTATATAAATATTATTACGAAATGTAAATAAATCCCAAAAGTACTGCTGTATGAACGGTTGATAATTGGAGGTGGTGGGAACGGCCGTGGATGGCGAGTTGCACTATATTCGTATGTATTACGAGAATAAAGCTGATGTTCCGAGCGCGAGTCAAGGGATATCCGCGTTTCATCCTCGATAGCCCCGGTTGAATATCTCTCGAGGGAATTTCGTCGTTGCGTGCCGCACGTACCGGTACCGACTATTTTCGTTGCATCGCGCACGCATCGGGTAAAGCCCGGGACGACGAAGTGACTGACCCTCGAAGTGGATTTTCACTGGGTTGAGCGTGCGAAGAAACAAGAAAAAAGAGAAAACAGAAACACGCATACTACAGTTCTAACGAACTATTACGTTCCCGCGATGAAAATCGTCCGGATCGCGAGCGCAAGGATGATTTCTTCTCGCGAATCGATCAACGGCCGAGCTACACGCAAACACATCGTTGTTTTTTATTTTCAACTAAAATTACCGTAAATATATCATCGCATATATTTTTTTCAATAAAACCGCGTACTGATTTACATGCAAAAATAGCGATCATATTTTTCTTTCCCTAATTGCACCTTCAACGAAAGGGTTGAACCAAAAGTTTGGCTAACGGACGAATGATTATTATTATTATTATTATTATTATTTTCGAATTCCGAATTTCCGGATTCCATTCCATATGCTATGAAAATCAAATTTACTTTCAACTAAAATTACCGTAAATATATCATCATATATATTTTTTTCTATCAAACGCGTACTGATTTAAATGCAAAAATAGCGATCATATTTTCCTTTCCCTAATTGTACCTTCAAAAAAAAGGGTTGAACCAAAAGTTTGGCCAGCGAACGAATTATTGTTATTATTTTCCTGGTGAAGTGGGAATTTTAGTAGCGGTAACGTACCGGCTTTTCAACGGTAAATGATCGATTACATTTACCGGTTGGATCTCCGGCCACGGGTTGCAGGTATAGATTATGCTCGTAGCCAATTACCGACAGTCGAAGGTCTCCGCGGTGTGAGAAATTTTCAACGGGTGCGCGCTTCGGCAATCGCGAGAAATTCAAGTGTGACAGTCGGCGTGGCGATTTGCAAAACGAGGCGAAGAGCGTGAAGGAGCTTATGGCTTACGGGCGACGAATGGGCCGCTGACCGTCCCATTATTTATCGGGCGCAAAATTGCAACGCGGAATGACCGAAGCACCGCGGAAAGATGGACAATCTTGACGAGCGCACAGGCGTCCTTGCCGTTTCACGATGATGGCTCTAGACCATTAATATACCTAATGGCGCGAGAGAAGTCGGGGCACCAGTAGGGCGGCTGGACGTCCAGGCGACGTCTGGAACAGCGCCAAATTTGCTTTCCCAAAAGTGGAGCAAAACGAGAACTGGGGCCGTACGAGGCTCTGTTACACCGCACGGAACACACCGGATGTTTGTGCATGACGTACGCGATCCGACAATCTCGCGAGTTCGTAGTTACCGTCAATCATCGTACCGACGAAAATCTCATATTAATGCGTCAAATATTACATGCCAATCCGAGAAATGCACTATCCGAGCCAACATCGTAACCTACATTTTTATTCTCGTCTCAAAATTTCAACGAAATGTACTGCATAGATTGGAACCATTTTTTTTTTTCGAATTGATTTTTGTAAATGCATGAATTTCATCTGTTCGAGAGAAAATAGAAAACAGCACAACAGACTTTCAATGCATATACAAAAAATGTCCCCAATTTCTGTTCCTTCTGTAGTTTATAAGAGAATAAAGTTGATCATCGTTTTATTTTGGAAATATTGATGTCAGTTTTTACGATGCGTAAATTTTATTTTCATTTTTGATTTATTAGTGTCGACATTTTTCAGGAAATAGAAAATAGCAAACATTCAGTGTGTATAATAAAAAAAAAAATGTTCCCAATTTCAGTTTCTTCTATACTTTAATTAATTAATAAAAGAGTAAAGTTAACCATCGTTTTGTTTTGCACAATATCGACATTTTTATCGCATAAATTTAATTTTCGTCAGTTTGAGACAATCGGTTATCGACATCATTCCCGAAATAATAAATAGCAAACATTCACTGTATATAAAAAAAATGTCCTCAATTTCACTTTTTTCTATACTTTATAAGAAAACAATGTTTTATCGTTTCTCCACGTACCCAACTCCAAGCTCAAATAACGAAGTAAGTTTTCGTCAGAGGTAACGGTTTATCAACGTCACAGGAAACAATCCATTGTGGTAACAACAATGTAGTTTTTTTTTCTCACGCTACTACATCCAGCTAGCGCAAGGCATGTAATTTTTGTAACTCGCTGGTCGGCCACTGCACGAAATATCTTTTTGAATTAAGTCCTAACATGTCGGTATAATCACAGCCAAACATAGGCCTCGAATGCTCGTTATTATCTCAAAGCTTCAATTTTTGTTTTTATTTTTTCTTCCCCCCCCTCTTTTAATCGAGAATAAAGGAAGTCTCTCGGCCAAGGTGAGTATCACAAGTGCCAAAGCTATCGACGACGGAGTGCATCGCGTGCCGCGCGAGAGCACCGGGAGCAAACTACTCCTCGCAATTACGGGCACCTAATTATTTCTCGGCGTGCATATACATCGGTAGCCACATTTCCACGGCGCGTTTGCGTCCGATGTGTCCCAGAGACGCGATTAAATTCGACCTTGAAGTCTTCCAACTCCGTCTCCGTTTCCACACGTCATTGGACGTCGTCATCGACTCGGATGCACCGCGAGGCAGATAACGCGATCCTTTGATACTCCGAGCCCAATGATGCATCGCTCAAAGTCTGCATGGAACTATTCAGCGACAGCTAGCGATCTAATTAATCGACAAATTACTTAATTTTTATTTTTTTACATAATTTTTTTTTTTTTTTTTTCGGGACGGTTAAAGGAATTTAATATCCGGTACACCGAAAGTCTCGATTGCGACTCGTCGATAATAGATAATAGTAGCGAGTTCGATTCACATCGAGACCGATAACGGGATCCTTTGATACTCGGGGCCTAATATGATGTATGTGTCAAAATCTTGCAAAGATATTTTAAGCGATACTTCGCGATTTGACTAATTACTAATTAATCATAATATTTTTATGCATTTTTGAACTTTGGTAGCAATTCTGTGCGCACGCTAGTTCCCACATTTTTTGAGCTGCCGGCTAAAAAGTTGTACACAAAGGGACTATTATCGACCGATGATCCGTATTTATTTTGGCGAGGATGGATCGAACCGTTAAAGTTTTACGAAAAATTAGTATTTTCTTCCTAACGCGAGTTTTGGTATCAAATATTGAGTTGAGAATAAAATAAGCAGCAGATTCGTGATAAGTGGGAAAAAATTCAACAAACTGAGATTGACGAATTGACAAAGTGACGAGTGACTACAATTTTTATGGGAATATTTGTAGTTCATATTGTAAAAAATTAGTGATTTTTAATATTTTCAGCCATACTTTTTCAAACGCAATAATAATCTAAACACCGACAAAGGTTCCTCCACGAGGAAGCCAAACAAATCACGTAAAATGATTTTTTTTATAGAAACTGTACCCAAAAGTAGATTAGATGAGGTAGTTTTGTGTCTCGTTTTTATTCCCGTCAATGTCGAAGGAATTTAATATCCGGCACGCAGTCTCGATCGGGACTCGTCGATAATGGAAGATTTATCGTTTCCAGCCGATAAAACACGGAGCAATAACAGTAGTCGAGGAGCAACGATAATTCAACCTCGACTTAATTTTTTTAGTTTTACGAAAAATTAGTATTTTCTTCCTAACGCGAGTTTTGGTATCAAATATTGAGTTGAGAATAAAATAAGCAGCAGATTCGTGATCAGAGTGAAAAAAAACAACAGACTAGAATTGACGAATTGACGAGTAACCACAACTTTTACAGGGAATCTTTGTAGTTCATATTGTAAAAAAAATAGTGATTTTTAATATTTTCAGCCATACTTTTTCAAACGCGATAATAATCTAAACACCGACAAAGGTTCCTCCACGAGGAAGCCAAACAAATCACGTAAAATGATTTTTTTTATAGAAACTGTACAGAAAAGTAGATTAGATGAGGAAGTTTTGTGTCTCGTTCTTATTCCCGTCAATGTCGAAGGAATTTAATATCCGGTACGCAGTCTCGATCGGGACTCGTCGATAATGGAAGATTTATCGTTTCCAGCCGATAAAACACGAGGCGATAACAATAGTCGAGGAGCAACGATAATTCAACCTCAACCTTGACGACTCTCCGCACCCTGAGTTTCTTATACGCCTTGGCTATTTTTAAAACTATTTCAACGATGATCTTTCATCGTCGTACGACAATGTGTCAGGGAGTTACGGACGCTCGCGTCCTTGTTGGCAAATGGTGCATCACCGGAGCCGACTATTCTACTCGAAAATGGGTGTGCTCTTTGCAGGGCTGTACATACGCGATGGATACGTATTACGTGCGGTCTCTCTTTCGTACCGGATTTTTTTTCATCAGACACTTACTCGATCCACTAGGCCAAGTAACGACTCGTATTAATTTGAAACTCACGAATCAACGAAAGTCCACGCGACGCATCGAAGTGAGCTAACGTAATGGGGCCTCCCGCGATTCTGTTCTCGTCCACGCTAAAAATCATTATAATCTTTGCGCGCCCGTCCCGCGATCGCTGGCATTAACCGCGCCGACTGAGCGCGAAGGAGATTCCTACTGGATATCGATAGCAAATTAGGGAATCGGAGCAAAATTGAAGCGTAAAAAAAATCTGGTCCGCAACTTTTTTTTTTATCAATGGAACTTTCAACATTTAAAAAATATTTCTGAACTTTACTATGGGAAATTGGGGATTTGGCAAAAATTCAAGCGAATCGGTCACGGCAATAAGAAAACTAAATTTGGTTCGACAAATTCTTTTTTTTACCTAATATGATGGAACCTTCAATCGTCAAATTTTACCGAGGAATGTATAGAAAAATATAGGAAGATATTCTATATGAGTTTAATTAGTTAAATTAAAGTGAAATATGTTTTAAAACACTTCTGGCTTTTAGGGAAATTGGGGAATTGGAGAAAAATTTCAGCACAGGTCACGCCAATAAAAAAAGAAAAGTTGGTTAAACTAATTTCTTTTTTTTACCGGATGAAAGTTTCGGTTGAAGGATTAATCGATATTTCACTTCGGCGATCCAACGGGCCAGGAATTTTCAATTGTTCGTACGTTAAATGATAAAACAAAGTTATTTCGTAACGGTTCAGTCGGACGTGCATCCGCATTGTGTGGCACGGTGCGAGCGCCGTAAAAGGAATTTATATCTCACGTATAAATCTCAAATCGTCGAGGCCGATAGTACGGAGAATTTTTGGCGCCGAGCACTGGTGGCACCCGCTATCCGACAAGCGCGATCTGCGTGTCTATGCAACATCGAACCGCTCGTCCGTAGAGTCAAGACTGTAAATCTCCGGTCGGCACGAGTGTGCAAAAATAAATGGAACAAAATCTCGCGTGTATCGAATGTTTCACCAAATTTTCGCGAAGCTTTCCAAAAACAGTAAACAAGATTGGAAAGTCAAGATAAAACAGGAGAACAATAAGGCAGCCATAAAGGTCAAATTTATCAGATTGGTTAAGTTCCAAAAAATAAAATAAAACGGAAAAGTAATTAAACAAATTTAGCTACCACGAGAGACGAATCGAGAAATAATTATAACGTCTCCCGATAAAATCAACAATATTCGTACGCTAGTAAACGACTCCGTCGTCATCTGTAAAAAAAATTGATAGCTGACAATTTTTTACAGCATTCATTTTTACAACTCGAACCTATCCAAAAATAGTAAATAAATATTGGAAAGTCAAAATGAAACAGAAAAAAAATAAGGTAGCGATGGGGTCAAAATTTCTCGGATTGGTTAAGTTCCAAAAAATAAAATAAAACGGGAAATTAATTAAACAAATTTAGCTACCAGGAGAGACGAATCGAGAAATAATTATAACGTCTCCCGATAAAATCAACAATATTCGTACGCTAGTAAACGACTGCGTCGTCATCTGTAAAAAAAAATTTGATAGCCGATAATTTTTTACTACATTAATTTTTACTACTCGAACCGATCCAAAAAAAAAATAGTAAATAAATAATGGAAAGTCAAAATAAAACAGGGAAAAAATAAGGCAGCCATGGATATAAAATTTCTCGTATTGGTTAAGTTCCCTAAAAATGACGAAAAATAAAAACAAGAAGGCAATATAATAAATTGAGCGCCCGGAGTCTGGGATCCAGGAAGAACTACAACGTTACCCGGTAAAAACACCAACATTCTTACGCCAGCAATCTCTCAAAAAAAAGTGTGAGATTACCGAGAATGTTTGCCATATAAATCTTTCCCACATCCAATTTAAGCAATATTAAAAAAATATCCACTTCCGCCAATCATCTACAAAGTTGAAACTTTCATAAAAAAAGCGACGGGAAACGTACATACGGCGAAATATGACGAAGAAAAAAAAAAACGAAAAAGATCGCTATTCTTTACATTGAGGAACGTTTCTAATGATGTGTACTTAATTCGCATTCGAGTCGGGAACGGTTTTCTGAGGCGGTTACATTGTCGCGTAAATCCCAACGCGAAGCAAAACGGAACTAGCGCTCGGAACTCGAGCGCGCAGTGACTATAATACGTGATTACACGCGGGTGAGAGTCAAGAGTCTCTGTATCTGATCTCTTGTCACCGTTCTCCTCTTTCACCTATCATTATTCGATTAAGAAACTTTCGTTCGTCGCCGCGAGCCCGTCTCTCGGATAATATACGGAGGCGCCGGGCGGAGAGCGAGGGTACGATATTTCCTACGGCGTAGAATCGGGAGCGTGAGAATCGCGATGACCTACCGTGGCGAGGGAGTCGGCGAGGTAGCGCGCGAGTCGAACCGACATGTTCGCCCGCTCGAGAGCCGCACAATGCTGCTAGTTTGGCTCGCAGAGAGCAGAACAGCGCGGTGCGGGTAAACCGGCGAATCCGAACCCTCAACCGAGCTGGGATAAGGTAACGGTACCGATGTTCGGACACGTCCCAATCTTCGGACACTCCTATGCAGATTTGATTTATTCCGAATTGAGGTATTAAAAATCCATGATGACATTTGTAATCGTAACTGCAAACATTATATGATGCACAGAAAAAAGTTACACAAGGTTTAAGCCTAAATTATTTTCTATTGTTGAATTCTGTTAA
>JAPYZC010002234.1:0-19998 GCA_030522665.1 Ichneumoninae sp. A BG-2022a
TTTATGCACGAGTATCGTACGAAATTTTATTTCACAAGGTGTGAAAATGAGGTTGTACGCACGCGAAGCGTGCGTAAAACCGCATTTTACGCACCGAGTCAAATCAATTTACTTATTAAAACTGAAAGGTGTTACAACAATTGTTCTTCGATGATCCTTTTTGCAGCCTGCCATCCGATACAATTCCGCATTGAGAACACACTTTTCGGCATATCCAACTCTACACAACAGACGCCAGATCGAAGCAAAACAAAAAAAAAAAATCCATAAAAATGTCGGCTAGATCCGACATTGCAAACGGCGCTATCGACAATGATCCAGCGGCACCAAACGGAGGATCTTGGGCGATGGACGACGACATCGTGATCGCCGGTCTATCCGGTCGTTTTCCCGAGTCGTCGAACATCGAGGAGTTCAAGAAGAACCTGATGGACGGTTTGGACATGGTGACCGAGGACGAGCGACGCTGGCCTCCGGGTCTTTACGGGCTGCCCGCCCGTAACGGAAAGTTGAAAGATCTGAAGTGCTTCGACGCGGCATTCTTCGGTGTTCATGCGAAGCAAGCGAGCGTGATGGACCCGCAGATGAGAATGCTCTTGGAGGTGACCCACGAGGCTATAGTGGACGCGGGTGTGAATCCCGTGGATCTTCGGGGCTCGCGAACGGGCGTCTTCGTCGGTGTCTCGACCACCGAATCCGAGGAACACTGGCTGACCGATCCGGACAAAGTGAACGGATACGAGTTGATCGGATGTTCCCGCGCGATGTTCCCCAATCGCATCTCATACACCTTCGACTTCAAAGGCCCATCATTCGCCGTCGACACGAGTTCCTCGTCGTCCCTGTACGCGATGCACCAGGCAGTGCTGCACATGCGAGCGGGCCAGTGCGACTCGGCGATAGTCGGAGGCGTGAATCTGGTGCTCAAACCAACGAGGTCGTTGGGGCTGAACCGACTGAACATGCTCTCTCCGGACGGCGCTTGCAAGACGTTCGACGCGTCTGTTAACGGGTACGTTCGCTCCGAGTCGGCGGTCGTCGTGCTGCTGCAGAAGTCGCGCGACGCGAGGAGGATCTACTCGACGGTCGTCCACTCGAGGATCAACAACGACGGTTACAAGGTTCAGGGTATCTCCTTCCCGTGCGGTTCGATGCAGAACAGGCTGATGAGGGAGTTGTTCGCCGAAGCGAAGATCGAACCGACGGAAGTGGCGTACATCGAGACGCACGGCACCGGCACCAAGGTCGGCGACCCCGAAGAGATGAACTCGATCGCCGATCTGTTTTGCGTAGGCAGAGACGCTCCTCTGCGGGTGGGTTCGGTGAAGTCGAACATGGGACACTCCGAGGCGGGCGCGGCCATGACCTCGATCGCCAAAGTCCTCATAGCCATGGAGACCGGCGTCATTCCGCCGAATCTGCACTACAGAGAACCGAATCCCGAAATCGCGGCGTTGAACGACGGGAGGCTCGAGGTGATCGACAAACCAACACCGTGGAATGGCGGACTGGTCGCCATCAACTCGTTCGGCTTTGGCGGAGCGAACGCTCACCTGCTCTTGCGCAGCCATCAGAAACCAAAGTTGTCGCCGGTTAAGAACGTCGGTGTACCGAGGATGGTAACGGTTTCCGGTCGCACCGAGGAAGCCGTTAACTTCCTGCTCGACGGGATCGAGGAGCGCGCGATGGACGACGAGTTTGTGTCGTTGATTCATGGTCTCCACGTAAGAGATGTGATCGGGCACGTTTACCGTGGTTACGAGGTATTGGGCGACGAGCGGGTACGCGAGGTGAGCGAATTCATGGAGGACAAACGTGCCGTGTGGTACGTTTTCTCGGGCATGGGAGCCCAGTGGGCCGGAATGGGAAAACAACTTTGGCCGATGGAGTGTTTCCGGCGGAGCTTGCGACGTTGCGCCGACGCCCTCGAACCCGAGGGAGTCGATCTTCTCGATCTTATTCTCAATGGAACCGAGGCGACTTTCTCTGACGTTCTGCACAGTTTCGTGTCGATCGCGGCCGTTCAAGTGGCCCTCGTCGACGTCCTCGCCCTGATCGGTATGGAACCGGACGGTTTGGTCGGTCACTCGGTCGGCGAATTGGGCTGCGCCTACGCGGACGGTACGTTGACGGCCGAGCAGACCGTCCTGGCTGCGTACTGGCGAGGAAAATCCATTATCGAGTCGAATCTTTCGCCCGGTGCAATGGCGGCCGTCGGTCTCAGCTGGGAAGAAGCTAAGAAACGTTGCCGACCAGACATCGACGTCGCCTGCCACAATTCGCCGGACTTGTCCACAGTTTCCGGTCCGGCCGGCTCCATCGCGAAGTTCGTCGATGAACTCAAGAGGGAAGGCGTCTTCGCCAAAGTCGTACCCAGCTGCGATGTCGCCTTTCACAGCCGATACGTGGCTCAAGGGGGTCCTAAATTTCGTGCCAGTCTGGAAAGAATCATTCCCAATTCGAAACCCCGCAGCTCCAGATGGATATCGAGTTCCGTACCGGAGGAGGCTTGGGGAACAACGCTGGCCCAACTCAGCTCGCCGGCCTACCACGCTAACAATCTTTTGTCACCGGTGTTGTTCCAAGAGGCGCTGAGCCACGTGCCGGACAACGCTATCGTCATTGAGATCGCACCTCACTGCCTTCTGCAGTCGATTCTGCGAAAATCGCTACCCACCACGGTGACCAACATTGCTCTTCAGAAGCGCGATCATCCGAACAATCTTAAATTTTTGTTGTCCAGTATCGGTAAGATCTACAACGCCGGCGGACAACCGGTCGTCAGTAAACTTTATCCGCCGATCGCTCGTCCGGTTGGTCGTGGAACGCCTATGCTGAGTTCCCTGGTGAAATGGGATCACTCCGTCGAGTGGCCGGTGGCCGATTTCTCCGGTGTTTCGTCGGGCTCGGGTGAGACGATCGAGGAGTTCGATCTGTCGACGGAGAAGGACGCTCATCTCGCCGGTCATACGATAGACGGAAGAATCCTCTTCCCGGCCATGGGATATCTGACGATCGCTTGGAAGACGTTCGCCAAGCTTCGCGGAACGGACCACAATCGATTGCCGGTCGTGATGGAGAACGTGCAGTTCCTTCGGGCAACGATAATGCCCAAAGAGGGTCCGGTGAGATTCCTGGTGAACATCTTCAGCGGCACCGGTGAATTTGAGATATGCGAGGGTGGATCGCTCGCGGTTACGGGAAAGATTCGGGTGTCGGAAGACACCGATAAGGAACAGCCCGATCTACCGATTCCCACGACGAACGATGAACCGGAATTACTGGAACTACGGACGAACGACATCTACAAAGGCCTCAGGCTGCGAGGCTTCGATTACAGCGGAATGTTCCGGGGTATCAGGAGCGCGAACAATCGCGCGTCGGTCGGAGTACTCAGTTGGGACGACAACTGGGTTACCTTCATCGATACCATGTTGCAGTTCGGCATTCTTGAGAAGAACCCGCGCGATCTTTGCTTGCCAACGGGGATTTCGTATGTCGCTATCGATCCCTGCAGGCACAAAAATCTGGCAGAGAATCTCACGCAGGACGAGGGTATTCCCGTCTACAGTTATCCGAATATCGGTGTTGTTAAGTCTGGTGGCGTAGAGCTGAGAGGAACGAAGACTTTGGTCGCACCGAGAAGACAACGCGTTCAAGCGGCGCCCAAGCACGAGCGTTACGTCTTCGTCCCTTACGAGAATTCTGAAGCTCTCTTCGAAGATCCGCGGAGAGCAATGTCCAACGCCATCAACGTTCTTCTTCAAACTGTTGTCGAGAATCTGGGGGCTTTGAAGATCAAAGCCGTTGAAGTGACTGGCGAACGGAAAGCCGAAGATCTGCTCGCGCCGCTGGTCGTCGAGACGTTGCTCGACCAACCTTCCATCGTCGTGAGTGCCAGCAGCGGCTCTTACCTGGCAGACTCTGCGAACGTCGAAACAGTCGAGAAAACGACCGGTAGTTTTCGGACAAAAATACGTTTACTGAGAAAAAATATTGTTGGATCGTTGTTCAAAGCTGTTATTTGGTTGGTTCCACTAGCAACTTGATGGACCGCAAACGGACCGAAAAACGGACGGGTCCGTTGGGAAACAAAACGGACCGTTAAAACGACAAACCGGACTGTACATTTTTTGTTGGCATTTGGTCTTCTTTATGTTCCGGAAACCGAAAACGGATCGAAAGTTTTTTTTCGAAAAATTTGCTTTGCTCCGTTTTCGGTTCCCGCAATCGAAAAAGGACCAAGTTCGTATTTTTATTCTGTCCTTTCATTAAAAACAGAATTAAAAGCAAAACGACAAAAAAATGTTTAAACTTAGCCAAAAATTTAAATAAAAAACTTTCGGTCCTTCCTCGGTTTCCGCAACCGAAAAAGGACCAATCCAAACGTACGGTCCGTTTTACCGTTTTTGTGGTGCGTTTCGTTCTTCAACGGACGTGTCCGTTTTTCGGTCTTTTTTTTAACTTTTTTCCCTAAAAGCAGCCGTCCGTTAAGTTGCTAGGGACAACTAAACCATTATTTTATTAAATAATTATGCACTTTAGTCGATTCAAACAAAAAATGTTATTGTACACTGCCCGTGTCATTGATGCCTGGCTTTCCTGGATATCTTCCTTGTTGTCTTAACGGAATCGAAGACATCAAGCAAGCTATCCAGCAAGACATCGGTCTTGCTAGATGTCTTCCCTGATATCTTCGACCCCGTTAAGACATCGTTGAACGCGGGGGAGCGCACGTTAGTTCATCTAACAATTTTTTTTCTCAGTGTCCGATAAAACGACAGTTGAAACGACTTCAGCCGCGTCTGTGCGAGCCACATACGAGCAGCTTCCAGTGAGAGCTTTTAGTCAGGTCGTTTTACATTTTATGGCTGGACGAAGCGGAAACGACCGTTCAAACGACCTTTCAGTCCGGTTGTCGTTAATGCGGTCGTTTCTTCGGTTGAAAATAAACAAAAACGACTGGACTGAAAGTTGTTTTGAACGGTCGTTTTCGCGGTGGTTCATTCGCTCATTAATTGTAAAACCACCTGACTGAAAGCCCTCCCTGGAAGCTGCACGTATGTGCCCGGCACGGACACGGATAAAGTCGTTTTGACAGTCCTTTACGCGGATGTATTTTTGTCCAAAAACGACCGCTCGTTTACTCGGTCGCTTCGAAGGTAGTTTGGTGGTGGTTTTTCAAGTCGCGGAACTTGCCAGGGTTCCATTTCATTTTTTTTTTTATAGAAAAAACTTAGATTTTCATAATCTATTTTTTTTTCTTATAGGTCGACATGCAGATTGCTTCGACGGCCCCGGAAAACTACGCCGCTCTTGCGGATCGCTGGGGCGTGAAGAACACAGTTGGAGACGCTCACAAAGTTCCACCCGGTCAGGATCTTCAGCTCGTCATAGCCGCCGACGTTCTCAGCAACGGAGAGTCGGCTGTTCTGAAAAATCTGGCTGCATCCCTGAAGCCCGGTGGTTACATTCTACTGGAGGAGTCCGGTACGATTCGGAAGTCCAATCTTCGAAACACCGGTTTGCTCCACGTCGGTGAACAAGTGGTGCCCGGCAAGACTTACGTGCTGCTGAAACAAGAGGAGAAGAGTGCTGAGCCAATTGTAATCCAGATAACCGAAAAGAATTTCTCCTGGCTCGAGGACGTTAAGGCTGCGCTTAAAAAATCCGAGCTCAACGGTGATCACGTTCTGCTGTTCAGCCAGGGCGAAGAACTTCTCGGACTCGTCGGCCTGATGAATTGCATCAGGCTCGAAGCCGGTGGCACGAACGCTCGTTACGTCTTCATTCAGGACAAGAACGCACCAAAATTCTCGCTATCGACTGCTCTTTACTGCGAACAATTAAACAAACAATTGATGGCTAACGTGCTCAAGGGCGGACAGTGGGGAAGCTATCGTTACTTGCGGCTTGATCAGCAAAGCTGCGTCCCTTCGGCACAGGTCGAACACGCCTATGTGGATGCACTTAGAACCGGAGATCTGAGTAGTTTGCGATGGGTCCAGGGTCCTCTGAGCTATCATCTGCCGGAAAGGAATTCCGACAAGGAACTCTGCAGCGTGTACTACAGCGCCTTGAACTTTAAGTGAGTCACCTAGAAAAATTCAATACAGTCCTTCGGTTGCGCAATTTTTATATAGTAATGATAATAATACTTTGTTGGATGCTCATTGCATATGAAAGTATACATTTTACATTTTACGATAAGAGTTTTCAGATTCTTAACAGTACTCCAGTTTTAGTAGTTTGTTACTGCTTTCCAAGCATGAGCGGATCGCCTAAACGCTATAATCTTATATAATCTTGTATAATATTTTGGAAAGATGTTCATTTGTCCATATCTTCAAAAATTCGGGAGGCCCCTAGGTGCCCTGATTATTCTAAGTTTTCCGCAAAAACGCCCTCCCGGACTGTGATAACTATTCCCTATTATACTATTTTGGTTCTATTCTGTTCGTGTCGGTTAGTTGTGCATAGAAGAGCCGCGCTGCGGAGCGCTGTCTGCGACAGCGCTCCGCACTATCGTCACGTGCAAATATAAAAAATAAAAAAAACATTACTTCCAATCTGGAGATCTCAATTGTTCGACTGGAAATATATACAGTATAGTATAGCATATATGGAAAAATCTCTTAAAAATTAAAAAATCTACCAAAACAGATGTTTATCCAAAAAAAAAAAAAAAATAAGTGTGTCAAAATGTAAAAAAAAAAAATCGAAAAAAATCAAATCAAATCAGCCAAGTAGTATTACAAAAATCTTTAAAAAAAAAAATGCAAGATGTAAAAAATCTTGAACAAAAAAAACTTGGCGTGCCAGTTTTTTTTCAATCATTGTCGTACCTAGTTCATTAAAAAATTATATTAAAAAAACTGGCACGCCAAGTTTTTTTTGTTCAAGATTTTTTACATCTTGTATTTTTTTTTTTTAGATTTTTGTAATACTACTTGGCTGGTTTGATTTGATTTTTTTCGATTTTTCTAAAACATTTTGATACACATATTTTTTTTTATTGTTCGGATAAACATCTGTTTTGGTAGATTTTTTAATTTTTAAGAGATTTTTCCATAAAAATATTTTCTAAACGTTTTAAGTACTTGGCGTACCATTTTTACTTTTTTTATGTGAAGTACAGCAGTAAAGACTTTCTACAGGATGCGTGCCTTTCTTTTCGGGGCCTTTTTTTCCGTCGGCCTTTTTTTCCGCCGCCGTTTTTTCCACGGCCTTTTTTTCCGGGATTCCCTTGTAACATAACATACAATTATTTTTTATTTTTCCCAGAGACATCATGTTGGCAACCGGAAAATTAGTCGCCGATGCAAATTCGCAAAGTCTATCGGGTCAGGTCGGTGTGCTCGGTGTCGAGTTCGCCGGTCGCGACAGTAAGGGTCGTCGCGTGATGGGAATGGTAGCGGCCGGTGGTCTCGCGACGACGGTCCTCGCGGATCCTCGGTTCATGTGGGAAGTGCCGGACAAGTGGAGTCTCGAGGAAGCGGCGACGATCCCGGTTCGTTACGCGACGAGTTACTACGCTCTGGTCGTGCGAGGAGGTATGAAGCCCGGCTCGAGCGTTCTCATTCACGCCGGTTCGGGTGGTGTGGGCCAGGCCAGTATCTCAATCTGTCTTCGGGCCGGATGCAGAGTATTCACGACCGTGGGGTCTCAGGAGAAGCGGGACTTCCTGAAGAAGAGATTCCCCCAATTGACGGACAGAAACATCGGCAACTCCAGGGACACGAGCTTCGAGCGGCTCGTGCTGAGCGAGACCAACGGTCGCGGTGTCGACATAGTCTTAAATTCGCTGACCGACGAGAAACTTCACGCGAGCCTCCGCTGCGTGGCTCCGGGCGGTCGTTTCCTCGAGATCGGTAAATCCCACCTGTCGACCAAGACCGAACTGGAAATGTCGTCGTTCCCGAAAAACACCAGCCTCCACATCGTATCTTTGGATGCTCTTATGGAGAGGGACTCGCCCGAGAAGCGCGAAGTCGTCAGACTCCTCAGCGAAGGCATAGAGAGCGGTGAAGTTGAGCCACTTCCGGTTACGGTATTTAGCGATCGGCAGATCGAGCAGAGCTTCCGTTACATGACCACTGGAAAACACATAGGCAAAGTTTTAGTAAAGGTGCGTGACGAGGAGACTCGAAAATTAGCGAAACCGGCAACCAAGACTGTAGAAGCCGTACCGAGAACTTACTTGAGTCCCGACAAGTCGTACGTAATTGTGGGCGGTCTTGGAGGATTCGGTCTCGAGCTCGCTAACTGGATGATCACCAGGGGTGCCAGATGCGTTGTCCTGACGTCGCGCTCGGGTGTTCGCACTGGTTATCAATCACTGTGCATTCGTCGCTGGCGCGAGATTGGAATCGACATCGTTGTGTCGACCACGAACGCGACCACCGTGGCTGGAGCTGAAAAACTCATCAATGAAGCAAACAGAATCGCACCGGTCGGTGGTATCTTCAATGTCGCCGCTGTTATCAGGGACGCTCTGATAGAGAATCAGGATGCGAGCCGTTTCGAAGACGTGGCTTTGCCGAAACTCAACGCCACCAAGAGTCTCGATGCAGCGTCGCGGTCACTCTGTCCGTCGCTCGATTACTTCGTTTGCTTCTCGTCCCTTTCTTGCGGCAGAGGCAACGTCGGACAGACCAATTATGGTTTCGCTAATTCGGCGATGGAGAGAATCGTAGAGCGGAGACGGGCTGATGGGTTTCCGGGGATGGTCATTCAGTGGAGTTTGATCGGAGATGTTGGTCTCGTACTCGGTGAGTTAAGATTCTGGTTTTTTTTTGCCCCTTAAGGGAATACGTCACAGATTGCCGTTTCGAAGCTCCTTCAACTTGTAATATCTTCGAAAGTCTATGGGCAGAGCTGGATTTTATTCTTTTAATGCGTCTTTAACAATGTCGTAACATTATTTTAGAAAAAAAATCTAATACAGTAGTCTGGAAATATGTATTTTTTAAAAAACGTATGTTGCTTTTCATGGGGTATCATATGCAGCTTATGCTAATTGACACAATTTTAAGCTCGTGTATCTCGGAATCCATGTGGGGAAAAAATCATTAGAAATTATTTTCAAAAATCTTATTCGTTGTTTTATAACGCTTGTCATTTTTAGTTACAAAAGTAGAAAAGTCGTTGTGTGACGTATTCCCTTAAGGTAGTACCAGCGGGCAGCCTGAGCCCACGTGAGTTCAGAGAGGATTGAGAGAGGAATTGCGAACATTTCTCGATGAAATGAAAATCTGAACCAAGTCCGCGAAGAAATCAACTATATGGAAGGTTCTGAAATGATTAATTTTGCATTATAATAATTCCAAAATGTTATTATCAAATTAACGAAAAAAAAATGCCCAACAAATCAACCGCCAACCTAACGTTTTTTTTTTTATGAAAATGATTTGTTAATTTTTCTAAATACGTATGAATTTTTTCAGAATTTCGTGTAATTTTTGAAAATCGCGTTTTTAGTTAATAAAAAAAACGTCATTTTCAAAAATTACACAAAATTCTGATAAAATTCATACGTATTCAAAAAGATTACATTGTTTTTATATGAACAAACAGTTAAGTTGCCGGGGGATTTGTTGAATTTTTTTTCATTAATTGGTTAATAACATTTTGAAATTATTATTATGCATAATTGATTTTTTTCAGATTTTTATCCCGTCGAGAAGTGTTCGCAATTCTCCATCAATTCTCTCTCATTTCTCTCTGAGCTCATGTGGGCTCAGGCTGTCCGCTAGTGCTACCTGAAATGAAAGCCGATCAATATTAGAAAATTGGCATCATTTTATTTTTGCTTTTGCAATGTTTATTTTCCAAGAAACTATGGGCAACAACGAAACGGAAGTGCAGGGAACGGTACCTCAGCGTATGGCCAGTTGTTTGGAGACGATAGATAGTTTTCTTCGGCAGACACATCCGATTGTCGCGTCTTTGGTACTGGCTGAGAAACACAAGCCCGGCGATGCGGCCGGCCAAATGAGTATCGTTGAGGCTGTGAGCAATATATTGGGTATCAGGGCCGCAAACTCCGCAAACGCCAACAGCAGCTTGGTGGATCTCGGGATGGATTCGTTAATGGGTACGGACGTAAAGCGGACCCTCGAGACAAACTACGACCTGATAATGTCGGCTTCAGAGATTCGTGGTCTAACGTTCGCGACTCTCCGATCGTTAGGCTCCGGTGGCGCGGAAGCTTCGATGAAGAAAACACCTGGCAGTTCACCGAAGCCCTAGGACTCTTCGCTCTTTACGTTCCATTCTTCCGGCACCGAACTAAATCCTTGCTGGGAGTCAGGTCCGGTCCCGTCCGAAGACACAATAACTTCTCGAAGAGACTTTGGAGACTTTAGATCTATATATCTCAGGAATCTTTGGAGACTTTAGATCTGTATATCTTAGGAGACTTTGGAGACTTTAGATCTATATATCTCAGGAGACTTTGGAGACTTTAGAAGTGGACGGACGCTGTACAGTTGGAACAGATATAAAAAAATATATAACTTGGGAGACTATGGATCTATATCTCAGATCGACATTGGGCATAGGTACACAAGACATTAGGTAGACAAGTGTTTATCAAGTTTTTTAAAAATTGGTTTATTGGTTGATTGACTTGGATTCAATTATTGCAGTTGGGAGTGTGTTCCACGCACTCACCACCCTATTCGATAGCATATTCCTCCATGGGTTTCTTTGGAATGTGCACTGCGCAACAAATGGGCATTTTTAAACCCTCGAGAAATCCGCAATTACGGGGACACAGGGCGAAATTGAAGACGAGACCGTTCCAAAGAAACCCATGGAAGAATATGCTATCGAACAGGGTGGTGAGTGTGTGGAACGCACCCCCAGTTGCAATAATTGAATCCGAGTCAATCAACCAATTAATCAACCAATAAACCAATTTTTAAATAACTTGATAAACACTTGTCTACCTAATGTGAAATACAAGAAGCAGATATTATAAGTTGTAAACTTCCCTTCTGTAAATATTAATAATAATAAAAATAATAATAATAATATATATCTTAGGAGACTTTGGATTTATGTAGCCATTTTTATATAGTTGTATACAGTATAATATACTTCTATGTAGCGGCTTCTATATACAAAATGTACTTTTCACCCATAACTTATCCATTTTCAAATTTCATTTATTTCCGTTTTACTTATATATACACATTATTCTTACCATTAATACTGTTCGTTCGTTGACTCGTTTGGACAGTGTCGAGCCATTGAATACATTCGACGAAGAATCGGAAGTTTCGGCTAAGCGCGTTTCGAGGCTTTGCCGATGAAGCTCGGATCGGGTATTGCAGCATTTGCATCACAGGTGAACGACACAGTTAGGGCGTAACGCCTACCGGAAGTAACTCGCTCGACGGCGTGGCGATTCTCGGCACCCGATGTAAACATCGAGACTCGACCTGATTAAAAAATAAAATAAAAAACGTTTTTTAATCGTATCATGGAGAAGCAAATTTTTTCTCGTTCTCGGCTGCGTCCGGCACTCACCCTTTCGCGGTTCTATCGTCGAGTTTACGTTGTTCTCGTCTATAAATACGAATCGTCCGCCCTCGAAGTCTCTCCCGTAGTCGTTCAAGTACAGCAACGATGTGTAGTGGAACCATTCGTAAGTTACCTGAAAAAAAATCGAATCGTTGGTGATTTACTGCCCGCCTCTCCCAAGCTGATTATTCAACGATCGATAATTAATAACGCACCCTATCGACGTGAGGCAACCAATACTCGTCGCGGACGTTCTTGGCGGGCGCATTGGTCATCCGCGAGAAGAACGTCGGCTTGGTCAAATAAATCCTATTGGCATCCACTCCGAAATGATGAGCCACCGCGTGCTGAATTTTTGTTTTGACGACCCTGCGAACAATTGTGAAGTCGGACTTTAGTCTTGACGACTCTGCAAACAATTATGAAATCGGATTTTAGTCTTGACTGCTCTGCAAGAAATTGTGAAGTGGGATTTTAGTCTTCACGGCTGTTCAAACAATTGTGAAGTGAGATTTTAGTCTTTACGACTCTGCAAACGATTGTGAAGGGGGATTTTAATCTTGATGACTCTGCGAACAATTGTGAAGTCTAATTTTAATTGTAATGACTCTGTGCACAATTATGTAAGCATAATTTTAGTCTTGATGACTTTGCGAACAATTGTGAAGTGGGACTGTAGTCTTGACGACTCTGCAAACAATTATGAAGTCGGATTTTAGTCTTGACTGCTCTGCAAGAAATTGTGAAGTGGGATTTTAGTCTTGACGGCTGTTCAAACAATTGTGAAGTCTAATTTTAGTTGTAATGACTCTGTGCACAATTGTAAAGTATAATTTTAGTCTTGACGACTCTGCAAACAATTATGAAGTCGGATTTTAGTCTTGACTGCTCTGCAAAAAATTGTGAAGTGAGACATTAGTCTTGACGACTCTGCAAACGATTGTGAAGGGGGATTTTAATCTTGGAGACGCTGCAAACAATTGTGAAGTCTAATTTTAGTTGTAATGACTCTGTGCAGAATTATGAAGTATAATTTTTGTCTGGACAATTCTGCAAACAATTAGGAAGTTTAATTTTAGTCTTCATGACTCCACGACCAATTGTTAACAATAACTCTTCACAATTGTTCGCAGTCGTCAAGACTAAAATTAAACATAAGTATAATTATAGTCTTTAAGACTCCGTGAGCAATTGCAAAGTATAATATATATCGCAGCTGCAACTAAAAAGATTAGAAGAGTCAATTACTTGCAGCGGACAACGTACTTGTAAATAGCCAAATCAGCGCTGTTTAATATCTTGCTCGCTTCGTCCAAGGTGTAGATATTGATGATGCCCGTTCCCTCGCTCAGAGCTCCGCTGTGAAGATCCAGTATGCTGGCTCCTCCCGCCGAACCCCCGAGAGTGATGCCGTTTGTGGCAATTTTCAGAAGAACGTCCGTCTCCGTCGCTGTGACTAATTTGTCCGTGACTATCCGACCGCATCTCTCCGGCATGCAGCCCGGATAGCTATCCAGCTCGGCTTTGTATTCCGGCGCGCAGTCCACGTACTGCGTTCTACTCAGCAAAACATCCTTCTGCTTGGCCAGAGCTATTTCCTTGCCTTGCTTGCTGTTGTACCACACGACTACCAGCACTCCCAGTATGAGAATCGATCTCGACCATACTTTTTGATAGGGAATCGTCAAGTATGGACCGTACTTTCTGCAAATTAATAAAATTTTTATTTTTACCCATTCGTTATTGATATTGATATATGTATTAATGGCAGAGCTGGGCAAAAAGTACTTAAAGTACTTGATACGTAGTATCGTACGTATCCAATACTTCAAGTACGCGTGTACCGTAAGTACTAAATACTTTGAGTATTGTACGCAACTTTGTTTTAGAATGATGTTTAAGAATATTTTGCCGGTACTCAAAGTGCTAGGCACTTCAAATACCAAGTAAGGTAAGCGGCCCAGTTTCTGCCACCTTTAGGCCCAGTTTCCGCCATCTTCAATTGTTAAAGGGAACGTTTTATTAAAAATATAAGTATCGCGGCATTAATCAAGAGTAAACTGCTCTTCAATACACCGCCTATTTCGTTTGTATTTAACGTGTAACGTGTGTATTATTAGTATAAATTGCGATTAATGGCAGTAACTGGGACAGCGGCGGAAAATGGGCCGTTTACCTTACTTTAAGTACTTTGCCCAGCTCTGATTAACGGATTACTCCTTTTACAGTTTTATCAAAATAGAACATTTCAATAACTATTCGACTTAGTCTGTTATCACATGTGTTCGCTTCTGGCTTTAAAACAAATACAAAATTAATTGATAATACTAGTTACAAATTAACAAATTACGTAAATTATCTTGAGCGAAATCATTTTTCCAGTAGATGAAAAAATATATATGTACTCAGAGATATAGAAGTATGTCGGATCCTAATAATTTATTATACAAGTTATTAGTGATGCACAAAATATTTTAAAAATCATTTACTGTCAGCGATCGCACCAACAATTAATACACCGCGATTAAGCCAAACGAACAATAAAATATTGTGTAATAAGAATAATTATATATTATTATTATTATTATTACAATCATTGAGCAATATTGACTGAATTAATAACATCAATAAGCGCATTCACCTGGGAATAGTGGGAAAATATAAATGAAACACAAACGATAACATTTTTTAAGAATTAAATAAATAAATAAATATAAAAGAGACAGTACCACAAGAATGGAAGGTCGTTAGAGAATTTTTTAATCGTTTCATTGTTGACAACTCGCGAATTCGACGTGATTTTGACGTTTACGAACTCACGGCTTAACAGTGTCGTCGTCGGTAGTCGGGACGGCGTCCTCCTTCTTGTCTCGCTCGCTCGGCTTATCCTTATTCGCGTCCTTGCGCTTAGTTTTTTTCGGCTCGTTGGACATGTTTAAGTTTTTTTTATCGCGAAATCAACGAACGTACGACCGGCTCGCAGCCATTGTTCGCTCCGCCGCGGAAGCCACGGGAATAGGTGCGGGTTTTTTTTTTTTCTATCCACCGCGCCAGGTCACGCGAAGCTGTGAAACGCTGCCGCGAAGTTAAGGGAAGTGAAACAGCTGTGTGTGCGAGAGAGATAGATGCAATTTTCAAATTAACTTCATTCAATGTGCAAATTTTTTTGAGAAAAAAATTTATTCGCGCCGGATGCGAAATTACCGGGCGCTTCCGGCTCGAATTTGCCTTTTCCTCAAAAAAATTATCATCCTTGAGAAAAGTTAGTTTTCATTACCGACCGCGATATTTTACTTCCCCTTAAGGGAAAGTGAAACAGCTGTGCGTGCGAGAGAGATAGAAGCAATTTTCAAATTAACTTTATTCAATGTGCTAATTTTTTTGAGAAAAAAAATGGATTCGGTCTGGATGCGAAATTATCGTGCACATCCGGGGCGGATTTACTTTTTCCTCAATAAAATGATCACCCTTGAGAAAAGTTACAGGTTTCATTACCGACCGCGATATTTTACGTCCCCTTAAGGGGAAGTGAAACAACTGTGCGTGCGAGAGAGATTGATGCAATTTTCGAATTAACTTCATTCAATGTGCTAATTTTCTTGAGAAAAAAATGAATTCGGGCCGGATGCGAAATCACCGTGCGTTTCCGGTTCGAATTTGCTTTTTCCCCAAAAAAATTATCACCCTTGAGAAAAGTTACAGTTTTCATTACTGATCGCGATATTTTACTTCCCCTTAAGGGGAAGTGAAACAACTGTGCGTGCGAGAGAGATAGATGCAATTTTCAAATTAACTTTATTCAATGTGCTAATTTTTTAGAGAAAAAAATTATTTCGAGCTGGATGCGAAATTATCGTGCACATTCGGGGCGGATTTACTTTTCCTCAATAAAATGATCGCTATATTTTGCTTCCCCTTAGGGGGAAGTGAAACAGCTGTGCGTGCGAGAGAGATAGATGCAATTTTCAAATTAACTTTATTCAATGTGCTAATTTTTTTGAGAAAAAAATTATTTCGAGCTGGATGCGAAATTATCGTGCACATTCGGGGTGGATTTACTTTTGAGACCACCCTTGAGAGAAATTACAGTTTTCATTACTGATCGCTATATTTTGCTTCCCCTTAAGGGGAAGTGAAACAGCTGTGCGTGCGAGAGAGATAGATGCAATTTTTAAATTAACTTTATTCAATGTGCTAATTTTTTAGAGAAAAATGAATTCGGGCCGGGTGCGAAATTACCATCCGCACCTGGCTCGAATTTGCTTTTTTTCCAAAAACATTAACATCTTTGACTAAAGTTACACTTTTCATTACTGATCGCGATATTTTACTTCCCCTTGAGGGAAAGTGAAACAGCTGTGCGTGTGAGAGAAATAGATGAAATTTTCAAATTAACTTTAATCAATGTGCTAATTTTTCTGGGAAAAAATGAATTCGGGCCGGATGCGAAATTACCGTCCGCATTCGGCTCGAATTTGCTTTTTTCTCAATAAAATTATCACCCTTGACAAAAGTTACATTTTTCATTACCGACCGCGATATTTCACTTCCCTTTAACCACGTTTCACGGGCGAAACGGACTCCGGCGCCATCTCGAGCGCGGAAATAATAGGACGACGCACAATCGTACATCGCATCGTAATCGCTTAATTTACTAGCCTTACGTGAGACCATCGACGACGGTGAGGGTAGGTCATGAATCCGCAGCGCAGCGAAGGCGAAACATGTGCAAGCTTCGAGCTGTCTTGTTGATAGTCAATATTTTTTTGATCAACAATGCGCTCGCATCGATCGGTGACAAGTCGCAGTTTTACATGCAGTGCCTCCTCGAGTGTTACTCAGTCTCTTGCAAACACAGTAAGTTCGTCGTTTTTTTATTACAAATTATTTTTTCTTTTCTTTTCGCGGAGCAATTTTTTTTATCTTATCTCTTCCTACGATAGACGTGGAGTTCGAGGTGAGAGTCTTGCCGCTTGACAACTCGCTGCTCACTTGGACGTGCGAGGACGAGTGCAGCTACACTTGCATGTGGGACACTGTCAAACAGTTCACTCGTCATGGATTTCAGGTCCCGCAGTTTCACGGCAAGGTAATCGTCCTGCTCGTTTCGTCTCGTCCTGACACTGAATTAAAGATCTTAATTTTTTTTTTTCTAGTGGCCGTTTCTCAGAATTCTCGGACTGCAGGAACCGGCGTCGGTTTTATTCTCGCTACTGAATTTTTACGCTCACGTAACGATGTACAGGAAGTTCAGAAGAGAGACCAGAGCTGACTCTCCCATGGCTCTTGTCTGGACTTATTTTACAGTGGTGAGTCCACAGGCTCGTTATATGCAATGAAAAAAAAATTAAATAAATGATTTAATTTTTCATTGTTAATTAACGAATGAACGAGCTTAAAGCTTCTGTGCACAAACCGAATGTGTGTAAATGTTTTTTTTATTCAATCAATTGATAGGAAATTCATGGTTGCGACGGACCTGGAAAACCTCGAAAACCGGGAAAAATCGGGGAATTTGATGGAACTTGAAAAAGTCAGGGAAAAGTCGTGGAATTTTGGAACCCTGGACATTTTTTTAATCTGATGTTTTTCGATTAATTCCGTGCTGCACGACGTCTACATTTTTCGTTTCAGAAAACTTGACTATATACAGCAATATATGACTGTTGTGTTATTTTTAATTGTTCTTTCCCACCCTGATCGATTGACTGAAAAAATTAAATTGTTTTTCTGGAAAACCAGGAAAAGTCGGAATTTCAGTTGGAGAATTTCGTGGCAACCATGTAAATTAAAGGAAATGAAATATTATATTATTAGTAATAAAATTATATTAATTATAATTATTTAATTATTTCAGAGTTTGATAAATACACTTTTTATAGGTCTGTCTGAACGGATGGTTCTGGTCGGCTTTGTTTCACGCGAGGGACCGACCATTCACGGAGATGATGGACTATTCTTGTGCTTTTGCGATCGTTGTAACCCTCCTCTACTGCATGTTGCTGAGGTAAAAATTATTAGCCGATTAAAAAAAAAAAAATTTCTAATAATTTTTTGGAAATCGCTTAAATCGCGTTATCCATTTCAGGATAGCTCACAAAAGCAAGGCGGCGTCCGCCGTGATAACATGTGCCTATATGAGTATCCTCTTCACCCACCTGTCTCACCTCTGGTCGGGAAAAATTAACTACGGATACAACATGAAGATGAACATATTTTTCGGTAATTTTTTTTTTTTCCGATCGAAGCTGCAGTCCTTTATTCGTCTCTTACGCCATTTCGCCTTTTTCCAGGTTTTCTCACCTTCCTCATTACGATGATCTGGTGGTACTATAATTCGAAAAAACTGAGACACGCCTATCTCGTCGGTTGGTTCAACATACTGACTGTCTCGGTGACGCTTCTCGAGGTCGCCGATTTTCCTCCGTACTACTGGATATTCGATGCGCACTCTCTCTGGCACGCGGCCACGGCCCCGCTCACTGTTCTTCTGTACAGGTAAAAAAAATATACGTTCAAAAAAACAGGTCGATTTACAACATCTTTTTTACGCGGGTATCGGAAGGGCAAGGGCGGGTTTTTACCGACATTTAGTTCAAGGTGTTAACAAGTTTCTTTTTATTGAAAAAATATCATTTAATAACGGACATCGTATCTGAACATCTATTCGTCCGATTGAGTTGAAATTTTGTATGATCGTTGATTATAAAAAAAATGTATCTAATAACCGGATGATTAAAAAAATGTTGATTTCTTTTTTCATAACAAATGACCTTAATCATTTGTTATTAACGAATAGATTAACATATTTTTAAATAACTGAAATTTGGACAGTTTCCTGATTATAAAATTTTGTATCTAATAACCGAATGATTTATAAAAATATTAATTTATTTATTAATAACCAACGAGTAAGGTCGTTTGTTATTAGCAAAGAAATTAACATTTTTTTCAAATCATCCAATCATTAGATACAAAATGTTGTAATCAAGAAGCTATCCAAATTTCAACTCAATCGAACGAATAGATTTTCAGATACGACGTCTGCTGTTAATTGTTAATAAGTCCGTTGTCAGTTGATATTTTTCTATAAAAAAAAAACTCAAACTTCATACACCTTCTACTAACTGTGTGTAAAAACCCGACCTTGTCCTGCTAATAACCGCATTAAAAAAATGTTGAAAATCGACCTGTTTTTCGGAGCAAATCCTCATGCTTGAGTCTTAACAGCCTAAAATTAATTGATTTATGATTTATCCGTAGTCAACACTCATTTATTCATAAACTCCGGTGATATTTCGCTTATCTTTACAGATTCATGATCCTGGATTGCCAATATCTCAGGAAGCACAGTAACCAGGTAACATTGGATCATCAATTATACAATTAAAGCTGCTCTCTTTGCGTCATATATATATCAATTAAAACTTCCTTGTAGAATAGGCAAGAGACGCTTAGAAAAGAAAGGCCGTATTTCGTAGACGCGAGAAGCTGCTTGACAATAAATTGTTGTTTGTCGGGTCGCTTCGTCGATAGAATTCGTAGACACATAGAGTAGGTTCGTTTTTGAGAAGAGACTTTTTTCGAGTATATCGATCAGATTAAATATCCATTCGATAGAGCGAGAAGTTGCTTGACAAAAATTGCCTTTTGTCGGGTCGCTTCGTCGATAGAAATCGTAGACATACATATCCGAGTAGGTTCGTCTTTGGGACGAGCGTACTTCTTCCGAGTACATCGGTCCGACTAAATATCCATTTCATAGAGCGAAAAGTTACCTGACAAAAATTGTTAAGAGTCGGGTCGCTTCGTCGATACAATTCGTAGAGACATAGAGTAGGTTGATTTTTGAGAAACGACTTTTTTCGAGTATATCGATCCGACTAAAGATCCCTTCAATAGAGCAAGAAGTTGCTTGACAAAAATTGTTATTCGGCGGCACGCCTCGTCGAAAAGTCACTTGACAAAAATTGTTATTTGTCGGCTCGCTTCGTCGAAAAGTTACTTGACAAAAATTGTTATTTGTCGGTTCGCTTCGTCGAAAAGCTGCTAGACAAAAATTGTTGTTTGTCGGGTCGCTTCGTCGATAGAATTCGTAGACATACATATCCGAGTAGGTTCGCCTTTGAGGACTGACTACTTCCGAGTATTTCGATCCGACTAAATATACGTTTCATAGAGCGAGAAGTTACTTGACAAAAAATGTAACTTTTTTCGGATCGCTTTTTAAGAACTGACTTTTTTTAGTCTCGATCCGACTAAATATCCATTCCATAGAGCGAGAAGTTACTTGACAAAAATTGTAATTTTTTCGGATCGCTTCGTCGAAAAATTACTTAAGGTAGTACTAGCACAATGACTGACGCCGCTTAAGTTCGAGAGAAAAAAGACAAAGATTACAAACACTTCTCGATGCGAAAAAAATCTGAAAAAATTCTAGCATATAAAAGGTGCTGAAAAGATTGTTTG
>JAPYZC010002235.1:0-15385 GCA_030522665.1 Ichneumoninae sp. A BG-2022a
CTGGCTGCTCTTTACCCATTATTTGGCGAACCATGAAAAAAAGCCTCACCACAAAATTGATTCTCGATCCCAAATCCCAGATTTCTAATTGCCGATCACAGATCGCAGATCGCAGATCGCAGATGACACCTCAACGCGTTCAAGAATTATCTGAGACTGAAGGGTCGAGCGGGACAAAACTGGCTGCTCTTTACCCATTACTTGACGAGCCATGAAAAAAAGCCTCACCACAAAATTGACTCTCGATCCCAAATCCCAGATTTCTAATTGCCGATCACGGATCGCAGATCACAGACGACACTTCAGCGCATTCAAGAATTATCTGAGACTGGAGGTTCAAGCGGGACAAAACGAGCTGCTCTTTATCCATTATTTGACGAACCGTAGAAAAAAGCCTCACCACAAAATGGAATTCCTGGTCTCGTTAACCGTCCATTTTCACTTCCGTACACCACGGCGAGTCGCCAAAAAATGTATCTCAATTTTGCATGGAAAATAGCGAAGACTCGCCGAGGTTAACGCCGTTCCCTTTCCGGCTGGGCTGTTCTCCATCCAGCGTGTCGGAGCGAGGTTGCGCCTCAGAAATCCGTCCTGCCTAGACGGCATGTAACACTGACCGAGGGACCACCGGCAGTCGTTCACCGAAAGCCCCGCGCGGCAAATGTACATTTCGCATACAGCGTACGGGGTGTGTACACGGTAGAGACATACCGGGTTCCGGATAGCCGGAGATAGAGAGCGAGGGAGAGATTCCGCTGGATGTAGCCGGTCGTTCGTCCGATGCAAATACAACCGAGAGCGGCGGTGGTGCCCGCTCAGCCATCCGTGCCCGAGGGAGAGAGTAGACATCGACGGGGTATTTGCATACCGCAGATTTAGCCCCTGACCCGTGATCCGATCGACCACCGTTCAAAAACAGGCAACGGCTCTCTCGTTCGGCCTACATCGAACGATTTCGTCGGTTCGTTTCCCATCCTACGCGTATCACGCGCGCACACATGTGCACGTGTGCAGTCGACACACAGCCGGACACGCAGATACCATCGGTACACCGAGCGTACCCGCCGTTCATCTACGGGTAACACATCGAGCCGCAAGTGGGAACAGTGTCGCATACCAGTTTACACGCTCGATGTCGCCGATCGTTTGCGTTATATCGCGCGTATATCCGTCATTTGTGACTATTCTCCGGAATCACACTTGTGCGAGGAATCGACGATGGATATCGGAAAAAGCCAGGCATCCACCCCCTCGTTCTCCCGTCAGGGATCATTACACGCCTCGTCGAGCACGATTTATCCTGTATCTATATTTATATGGAGCAGTTTTGAGCTCGCGGGGTGATTAATATATCGTTTAGATTCGGGGACGAATGAATATTTCGATAAGCATTGAGCCATCCGAGCCATGTGCGCGACTGCGTGTAATTAGCGATCTGTCGGCGAATTGTCAACCGCGGGGCGGGGGGAGGAGGGACGAACATGTGGAGAATCAAATCGAACCGGCTGACGATCGGTTCGATCATTCGATCCGTGAAATGCCGTGTTTTCGGGTCGGAGCTGTTTTCGGGAGAGGGATGAGAGTCGCGGGACAACTTTGGGCACGGGCTGAATCGGATAATAGCTTTATCCTGAGGGTGTATTTTGGGGGCTTTCCGTGTTATCGTCTGCTGAGAAGTCTCTCGGTTTGAACATGTAAATGCGGCATTACACAGCGAACCGGATACTGCAATCGGGGCTTGGGGTTTTGGGGTTTAGGCCTGGGGAGTGGCTGCAGCGGTTTGGAGGATATCTCGGTAGGCAACTCTCGCACGAGGCGGAAACTGGGGGAATATAATGAAACAGCGATGAAGGCCCACTTTGATTACCAAGGATGGAACACGCGTATACTAAGGAAAAAAATTATTGGTATTTCGCTACCACACTGAAAAAAAATATCATTGATCTTCAAGTAAAATTTGCTTGCGGGCTGCCAAAGAAGTAAAAAAGTTGTTTCAATTCTACTCTGGATTCGTACAATTTCATACCGAATTGAAACGATGACATGTCACCTTGACAGTCTTGCTGTCGTTGTTTCAATACCATACGGAATTGTAAGAATTGAGAGTAAAATTGAAACAAACATTTTTTTCTTTGGCAGCCCGCAAGCAAATTTTTTTTCAGTGCACGTTATCAATTCACGATGGTTCGGCTAAGAGATTTTGAAATCAGGACCGTCTCTGACGGACAATAATTATACCTTCTCCTTTGGTAAAAAAAACTCTTTATTCCGGTAATCGATAAAATCGATAAAACTACCTAACCGATCAACAAAAACGTCGTCAAGCCGCCAAATAAACAAAAAACGCTTCCGCTCATCTCCGCCCTAGCTTCAAGGCCTTGTTCGATCGACAACAGTTGGATCGCCCAAAGTCGCAGTGACTTACATTACGCAGTCGCTCGAATCATTTAAGGCACATCTCCCAGTCCACCTTCTCGTTCGGGAGAGTGAGGAGGCAAGGGATGGGCCCTAGTGTCATTCGCTACTCAATTTAACTATTCAAGCTGCCTAGCTATTCCAATTATTAATTGTAACTATGTATAATCTTTTTACCGCTTAATTTTTAATAATTTTTAATAATTAATTTTACCGCTATCCTTGTATCACTCTCACCTCAAGCGCTTATCTACTTTAGGTTATGTAATCTACTGCTTTGTTATGCCTTCCTTATCTTAGTAGTAGTAAAAGATATTTATTGACCTCCCATACATTAATATCATATGGTCGGCCAATCGGCCATTGACCGAAGTCCTTCAGCCATTCCTTATCTTATTTTATCCTATTTTATGTAAACTGCAATGTGTAGCCTGTACTGCATAGGTCCTCAGGGGAGAAATCCCAGGACCCCATAAATACAATACTTACGTTCAGGGCTTTTGTTTGGTTGGTACAAATGAAGCATTGTCTTCTTAAACGATTACTAACTTCCATCGACAGAAAAGGTGTCGATTCAAAGAAACATTTTCGTTGTGCCAACCAAACACCACCCTTGAACATATGTTACCGCCTCTTGGTTCATCCAATCACTCCTTTTTCTCAGTGTGCTGTAAAAATGTTGCTGCACGCCGGAGGATGCAATATCCGGCGGGCCGTTAAATGCGCCGTAGGTAAGGGGATCGTAAAACTGTCGGTTCATCGTGACACAGACAAATTATGATGGATCACTGTGCCCCGCTCTTCTTATCATTATCCATATAAGATTTATAAAAATAATTTAAAAATAAACTACAAAATGAGCATCCACCTTGTCGTACGGTTCATCGCCCGTCGATAGTTCAATCCGTCTCGGCGAGCTTCGAAACGGGACGGCGAGTACAAAACAATCTTCCGCGCTTCGTAGGTTTTGTTCTTGCCTCGGGCTCGTCCCCGGAGTCCCATTCTCGGGGACAATATACACCCCCTATATAAGTATATATCCGCAATCACACCGCGATTTCTATAGACGCGGGGCCACCGCTGTGCGATTGCGAACTTTGTCGGCGAACAACGAAGTACACGGAGGTTCCAAGGTGAGGGACGGAGAAGGTATAGGTGGACCAAAGTTTCTCTTCGGCTTTATCGGCGTCTTCGTGAGGAAGGAGGAAACGCGAGAGCGTCCTCCAGCCTGCAGCCGAACGACGGCGACGAGGTTCGCTTTATCATCGCGGATTTCAGAAACGATTATTATTCGAACTTCGGTCTCGCGTCGACGACGACGACGACGAGGACGAAACCCGAGGCGGAGGGACCGAGGAGAAATTCGATTATCAATAACGATGGGTTAGGTATAAACTTCACCGGGGAGAAGAGGCGAGCCGAACAGGATCCTCGACCGGGCCTCAAACAAGTCCTCGCTCTTAGCCTAATTCGGAGCTAGATCAGCGCGTTGTTGCAACTACCCAAGAGTATTATGTTCGCCGATAATTATTATAGGATAATCTTTTGCCCAACTTCGACGAAGGGCCTTGTTGAGGAGGTATGCACAAGGAGAAAAAAAATCACTTTGTCAAACAGGATCGTCGCAAACAAATTTGTTACTTTCACTGTCGTGCCGTTAGCAACTTTTGTTTTCTGCAAAATCAACAACAAAAAACTTAACATTTTCGGCGAACAAGCTGCTGTGAAATGTACGAGTACCTTTTCTCCGTGTACATGCTCCTTCAAGAAGGCCCTTTGTCGAAGTTGGGCAAAAGATTGTCTTATAATAATTATCGACGAACTTAATACTCTTGAGGAGTTGCAACAACGCGCTGATCCAGCTCCGAAGTTGGCTAAGAGCGAGGACTTGTTTGAGGCCCGGTGGATAATCCTGTTCGGCTTGTCTCTTCTCCCCGTTGAAGTTTACACCTAACCCATCGTTACCGTGCACGGAAGATGAAGTACGCTGCTTGTTTGACGCCAATTTATAAATGATAACAATAGTGACAATAAAAATAATAATAGAATATGAAATAATCAGTTTTTTGTGAGAGCTTAAATTGTGATAAATTCATTCGATAAAGCATTTTATACTTCAGTCGAGATCTGCCAAAACAGATGTTTATCAAAACAGTCTCTTAACAAAAAAATTCTTCAAAAAATATGTTCATCAAAACAATCTAAAAAAAAAAAACAAGATGCAAAAAATCTTGACAAAAAAAAACTTGGCAGTTTTTTTTCACAATTATTGTACTTACTTCGGTCGAGAACATTCCTTCTTGTGTCCTTTTCTATTGCAAGGCGAGTGGAAAACTTTTTCATAAACGTCAAAGCGTTGCTTTTCAACGCAGGTCGGCCCTTCGGGGCTTTTTCCGCAGCCGAAAGAAAAACCCGCTGACGTGACGCCTCGTCGTATCTTGGTACGACGCTTGCACCGTAACATCCACGCTTCATTTCACAGGGTACCGTGATGTGCCCGACGAACTGTGCGAACCGTTTACTGGGACATTCCCCGCCCTCGACCCCGTCGCGCTTCCCCTTCTTACCCCAGTCGTGACGCGAATTACTCCCGCTGATTGAACGACCCTCGCGACTCGTCTCCTCGTATAATTCAGTGACGAAACACGCCTCGGGCATACCAATATCATTACGGCTACTTTGCCATTTACTTATTTTTCTTTAATTTTCTTTTTTATTTTCCTCCTCGTTAGATTGAAAATACCATATTACGGATTTTTATTATAATACTCCTCCTTTTATTAGTAGCAGTACACTTCAAAGGCATTTCCAACAACCTCATTAGTTTGTCTTGCGCTTCTCAGAAATATAAATAAGCTGCAAAGTAATTTACATATGGCTTCCTCATTTCTTACAATTTTGCCCCCAGATTTCTATGAGAAAGTGCGCTGATTGATCTTTGGCTTCCTCATAGAGGACAAATCGCCAAATTATTTTTCTTCTAGAGCAACATTTCAGGCATAAACTCGTGTCGAACGAAAAATACAAACTTTCCGAAAAAATCAACGATTTTCAAATCTGATAAAATTTAAACGACTGGATCAATTTTCACCAAATGTAATACCAAACATTGCACAGTATTACTCCATTAAAAAATAACATTTCTCGACGTTTTACACTACTTGAAGTACTGTGACATTAAAATCTCTTTAAAAAATTAAAACAGTTTCCTCTATAAGGAAGCAAAATTATCTTGCAAAATTATTCCAACCTCCGTGTTTATTGTTATTGTAGTCATTATTGGACCAATAATTATCATCATCACACCCCGACATCTGCATTTCAGTATTCAAGGCATCGTAGTTTGACAAAAAATAAGTAAATACCCCAAGCCCTATTTCGAGGAGCTTTGCGGTACGCACATTATTTCGCTTCCCTGGCCCCCGGTAAGTTGAGCACGGTACAGTGCCGCTACACAGCACGCGACCATGCGAGTTCGGCGGGAGTGCGGGGTAAAATGGACCAGTGACCTCAATTCGCGACGAGACGTCTCGCATTCCCTTCGCGACCCGCGAAAATATTGATCTCGATCCCTTTTGCCCCGTGATCTCATTTCGCTCCGCTCTCCCCTGTGCACACACACTTCCCCTCCACCAAGAGTTGCGCACACGATCGCGAAGCCGTATTCGTCCGACCGCGGTGTAATATAAATAATAAACTCGTAGCCTCGGTGTCTGACAGCTAAGTAGGAATAAGCCGGAGAACGCGCGCGAGATATTCCCTCTTCCCCCTCCCCCCCCCCCCCCCCCTATCCGCCGTAGTTCCGGCAACCGTAGTTGCAGATTTTCAGGGCCAGCAGTGGCAAAGGAGAAGACAGGCCAACGAGAAACGCACAAAACGCTGAGGTGAGCCTGGGAAAGAGCCACCTCCTCGTTACTCCTATTTTCTGCAACGCAACACCACCAAGCCGCAAACCCTCTTCTCTCGGTTGCCCACCCTTCCCTCGGCTTCCGTGCCGGGATGGCAACCGTGGCCATGCCAGAAACGATGATGCTGCTTCTGCCGCTGTCTGCTCCGCACGGACTGGCTGACTTCTTCCTCGAAAACGTCCCGTTTCTTCTCGTTTCCACAATCTTCTTTACCGCGCAGCGGGAACGGCTTATAAGGCGGGATTGCCCGACCGGCAGTGAGATTTCGCCCCGCAGCGAGTCTAAGCTTCCCGGAGCCGATGCGGAGAAGGCCAATCCGGAAATTCGTAAGGTCCGTACATCCTGCTCGGCTCCGCGGTGCGCCGAACAACCCGGCCGGACACTCCACTCTCACCGATAAATTATTGGCAGAATCGATTCCCTTGTGGTGCACGCTGTGTAAGCCTCGTTTATGTGCCACTGGAGTAACGCGGGCACATAGGCAGTAGTTGATAAGCTCTAATGGGAAATAAATCTTTGTCGGATACAATGGGTTATTTTTTATTTTTTGCTGGAAATTACTCGAGCGGACGATGGCGAAGGGTTTTCTTTTCGACTCTGGCGTAATTGCGTTGGAGGGGTTTTATACGCGCTTACTTTGCAAAGTATATACGACAATTATTTTTTTTTCTTTTTATACATTTTTTTTCAGACACCGAGTGTTAAGCTCGTTAGAGGTGAAATCTTGTTGAGGTTTCGGACGAGGTGGGTAACTCACACACGAGGGCAAAGTTTCGGGAGAGGAAAGTTCTAGTTCGACGAGGTAAAACTGGCCACTGGCCAAATTTTGACGCCGCATTCGATGTAAATTTACATCGCAAATTTCCGCCGCTTCGCTCCTCAGGGTGTCGAAGACACGGGAGAATTAGAGTCGCTGTGTGGGCTCGCTTGGTTCAATTTGCATAGGACGGGCGGGAAGTGGCCCCGAGCACGGGCCGATTTTCCCGCGGTGGATTTGAAACGTTTATTAATGGCTTTAACGCTGCGGGGGGGGGGAGCTACTTTCATGGTTAACCAAAAAAAAGGCTTCATAGTATTTAAATGAACAAAAAAATGTGCTCACATCAATTGTGGTAAAAAAGATTCATAGATTCAACAAACGTTTCTATGTCCACGAGCAAATTCTTTTTAAGGTCACTTTACGATATTTTTTTTGCGTCAATTTTACAAATTCTTTTAACTGTCTACAGTTCGGGCAATTCATTACCCATATTTGATGAACGCACAAAACGCTTAAAATGCTTAATTTCATATTTTTATATAGAATTTGCAATTATGTGTCAGTGTTCATTAATTCATAATGAAAAGCTCGTTGATTAACCTTGCCAATTGCAAATGTTAATGACCAATTCGACATAGCAATAAAATAGCCGAACGGTATAATGTTCACCGTGTCCGGACTTGATAGTCACGATTGAAATGGATCATTTTAATGGGACGGCTGATCCGATTTCGCTTCGCCTAACAGTAATACCGAGGGTCTACCGGTGAAATTTCTGTCAGCAATGAGTGGAAAATCAGGGACCGCTCCGGGGGAGTCCATTAGCAAAGAGCAGCGTGCGCATAAGCATTAGGGATTATTTTCATTCGCTTTTCAGAATCGCGGAGGCTTTTAACGGCCAAGTAATATCGACTTTTAGCATTCGCGATGTCAATGGGTGTGCGATATGATTATAAAAATTTATTCCCCTTTTCAATTTGTCCAGACAAACAAAAAAAAAACTATCAACGATTCTTTAAATTCTGCCTTAATTTATTTTAAAAATGTTAAAACCATATTACAATTTCTGTTTCGACATCGCCTGTCCATTTTTAATGTTTAAAAACTTTTCACAAAAACGTATATTCCTCCGCGACTAAGCAAAAAAAAGTTGAACAAAAATGTTCCTAGAAATTAAACGTAAAAAAAAGTTAATCCACTTTTTCCGCAAAGTTTCGACGAATTCAAATCCACGCCTGCACGGTCTGTGGATTCGAAGCTCCGTGGCGAAAGCGCGATTACCTGGGCGTATTTTTCTTAGCGAAGTTGTCGATGCGCGAGTAACGCGGCTGATCCGCGGAAATTCTGAATAAAACATCCCTTTCGCGTTATATATGTCGGTCAGAAGACTACGACCGTGCGAGCTTTTTTTTCCTCTCCCTACTGGCGTGTGAGTCTAAAGGGGAGAAAAGGACGAGAGAACCGAAAATCGTGCGGCGCGAGGGCGGCCCTCGTGGTCCAGCCAGGAAAATGGTCCACTGCCAGAACGGAAGCTCGCTGTGATATACAGCGTTTTATGTCCGTGACAAGAGTGGGTGTCTGCCGTGCGGGAGTTACTCTGGCAGTAAATTTTGCACGGTAGAACTCCGCGAGGAAGGCAAAAGCTACGGGGGGGGGGGGGGGGGGGAAAGGGGGAGGGGGGGGGGGGGACCCAAAAGACGCATGCTCGCGAAAATGAGGTAAAGTACGGGATGGTCAAGGACCGCGGTCATCATTTTCGCCGAAAGTGTTCTCCGGTTAAGCACTCGAGAAACACGTTTCGCAGACCACATTTCCGGTTGTCGCTGCTGCGAGAGACTTCCCCTGTTCTGAAGTTGAAGCTATTTTTTTCTGAAAACTTCTGATCTCGTTTAACGACCGGTGCGCAGATAGTTTCTGACTGAACTTCAATTGTCGGGGATTTATAGGAAACAATTAAATTTAAATCAGTAGAATCTTTTCCGCAAAGACCTGAGAATTGTACGTGTGTATCGTGGTTGAATAAAATCGTTATTTATGACGACTCGAAGGCACACGAGTCAATTTCGGGGATTTATAGAAAACAATTAAATGTAAATCAGTAGAATCTTTTCCGCAAATACCTGAGAATTGTATGCGTGTATCGTGGTTGAAAAAGATAGTTATTTATGACGACTCGAAGGCACACGGGTCGACACTACTCACGATTAATGATGCTCTCGAGACGTATGTACGTAGGTTTAGGTAGGTACGTCGATCGCGTCTTTGTGCCTTTCTCGAACCGGCGTTCTCGTTAAAATGTTCCATAAGAATTCATGGCAGTCGCAGGGAGATGGAGAGTCACGGTGAATGCGGATGTCTTTCTATTTTTATTGCCATCTCCAGTCAATTTGAGAAATGTCGTGAAATATCAACGTCAAGCCATTCCAACCTTTTTGGCCAAACGTATTATTTTGATAGACCAAAAACCGACAAAACTGTGTATAAATGTATAAGAAGCATAAAATTACGATAATTGATATGGAAATTAATTACGAATTAAATAATAATAAATAGTAATAAAAAAAATACATGGAAAATATTACGCGCTGTTAAAGATAAAAATGGTGTAAAAATTAGCACCGTTGATGCCGCAGTCTACTCTGC
Organism: Ichneumoninae sp. A BG-2022a; assembly: GCA_030522665.1. Classification (NCBI taxonomy): domain Eukaryota; kingdom Metazoa; phylum Arthropoda; class Insecta; order Hymenoptera; family Ichneumonidae; species Ichneumoninae sp. A BG-2022a. The sequence continues at coordinate 9,727 of JAPYZC010002235.1, forward strand.
CCGATCGTGTCCCGAGACAATGGAAGGTGTTCACGTGTTTGTATTTTCTAACTACCCCGAAGTGGCAGGGTTGGCAAGCACTTATCTTAATTATATCCCATTAACGTCTAGCTCTTGAGTAATCAACGTGCCACGGTCATTTCCGTTTTGCACCGGTAGGACGATTACAATAATTACAAGTTTCATTTGTTGTTGTTCTCTTGTGTGAGTTCCCGACCAGGTATACAGCTACACTGCCGCTGGGGAAGGGGGGATTAAAACTTGTCGGAAGAAACAGCAGCGTAACGAGACAACTGAGACGATGGACACTTTGATAAGGAAACTGTGAAGATGCTTCGGGGTGCAAAGTAACTGTGAAACTTATTAAAGAGTTCGAGACACCTAAAAACTTTTTAAAACAGAATAGCTGATTACCTGATCTTACAAAAATGAGATATTAATCGAATTGAAAGTGTACAACAAAAAGAAGCAAATTTTCCTAGCAAACTTCCGTTTCAATTTTATTCTAAAAAAAAGTCCGAAATAAATGTGACGAATGGCAACGCATCGTAGACTAGGCGGCACGACTGACACTTCATTAAAAACAATTTTTATTTGGGTAAAAAAAAGTACATAAAAAACTGATTTTTTCCGAAAGCCACGGTTTTCAATAGAGAAGCGGCAAGGTTGTCAGGATTAAATCCATACAAGGTATTTTGCTGTGGAAGCTCATCAATGAGCATAATTTATCAGCCATTTGGGTAATAGATAGTTAATATTTGAATATGCAACAGGGCTATCTCGTTCGATCGATAAATTTGCGATATTGGCCATATCGTGCTCGTTCGCATAATCAAACTGTACGAACCATGATCGCCCATCGGCTTCGAAAGTGTCGAAGAATTATCGCCGAAATTATACTAATAACGTTCGACGAGCTTGAGCCCTGTCGATTACGAAACGATTCCAAACGACGCACTTCATATTTACAGCAAGTGTTCGATAACGATTATCTGTTTAATATAGTTTCGATTGTGAGAGTTTTGACGCCGTGCCGATAATCGATGTGCCGAAATCGTCGATTGTGCCCGGATTAGCAGAGCGTTATTTTTACTCCCGACATCTGGCGAACTGAATTGGTTTAAAATCGACTCGATATTGCTGATCGCTGCGCATTCTTGTCTCTCCGCTACCGTGAAAAAAAAAAAAAAACAAATTTGCTTGGAATTTATATTGCTGGGTTGTCGAACATCGCGTTTTTTTAAAGCACGAAGCTTCCTAGCATAGTTTAACGCAGTTGCGTACCAGATAGCTCTACATTGAGGGCGCAATATCGGTCGCTCGAGGCGACTAATATTGCGCTCCATTATATCGGTGCTCCGGTTTCACACGGGTGAGAACATAATGGCTGATGTAGAAACAAAGTACGCTCTTTCGATTATCCGCATCGAGCTTCGTGTACTAAACGTGGTAGCAAATTAGCAATGATTCAGTGCTGCTGATTCAAGTAATTAAATTTAAGTTTTTAGTTAGTTCATCTCACCAACGAAAGTGGTGATCCAGATTGGTTCCGGAAAGTGACTTGACAGTTTCAATAATTTCGTTACATTCGGATGCTTAAAAAATATGTTTTTGAGGCATTATAATTGCATCGAGTTTAGCCTATTACACAGTAGACTTTTAAAAAGCTTTGCCTCGGTGCAGCGTAAAAGGTCGCCCTCCGATCGAAGGCGCGTGGTAGCAAATTAGAAACAATTCAGTGCTGCTGATTCAAATAATTAAATTTAAGTTTTTAGTTAGTTCATCTCAGCAACGAAAGTGGTGATCCAGATTGGTTCCGGAAAGTGACTTGACAGTTTCAATAATTTCGTTACATTCGGATGCTCAAAAAAATATGTTTTTGAGGCATTATAATTGCATCGAGTGTAGCCTATTAAACTATATAGTTTTAAAAAGCTTTGCCTCGGTGCAGCGTAAAAGGTCGCCCTCCGATCGGAGGCGCGTGAGAACGGGTCGCTAATTAAAAATCAAATTAAATATTCATTACATAATATTAACGGGTCGACGAGGGATATTGGATTCCACGCTACTCCGATCGATTTTACAGGAATCTTGATTAAATTTTATTTTATTTTCTCAATCCTCCGTTATTATTATTATTATTCATATTTTAACAACGAGCTGCAGTCGCTGATCCGCATCGTCATCTCTCGCAGCTCGATCTGCTAGTAGTTCCTTTCATTTATTCTTTTTATTTATTCCATCGCACTCGATTCTGTCACGCTCCGACGGACCTTCCGACCTCCGTCCAGATCTATTTTTCATTTCGTCGAATCGGGTCGTTTGCGCGGAGCATTTTACCGGCGAAGTGCGCGAGCTTCCGCGCCGAATACAAATTGTGCGTTTTTCGCTCCGCCAGTCGCCCTCGATAACAGTCCGACTCTCCTGTACCATTTCAGATCGCGCGGCGAAGGGATCTTCCGCGAAGAGTTTTACAACTTCGGGCGTTTTTCGGCAACGATCCGACTCGAGGAATGAAAACGTACGAGACATATATCAGAGCTCTCGTCGTCGAATAGCGTAACACATTGTTCCGACGAAATTTGTATTTTTCACCGTTTTCCTCGAAAGAGCAAAAAAAAATGTCTTTTTTTCTTATTCCTCTTTCCTCTGACTTTGAATCGTGCATTATAACAGCGCTGCTATATTGAACCGATCAACGTGTGATCCGTGTGTTTCAGTATGCCACTTGCTGAGCACCGGTGTGGCTGCGATATTCGGTCCGCAAAGTGCTCACACGGCGTCGCACGTGCAGAGCATCTGCGACACGATGGAGATTCCACATCTCGAAACACGATGGGACTACAGACTCAGACGCGAAAGTTGTCTCGTCAACCTCTATCCTCACCCGACGACGTTGTCGAAGGTAAGTCGATTCGCACTGAAGCTGCCTCTTTGTCGGGCTTCCGCGATATTAACCCTTTCTCGAATCTCCCTCCCCCCCTTCCCCCTCCCCCCTCCACCCTTCGTCCCCCTTTCTCTGCTACACCTCATCACCGCGAACCATGCGTTCGTATGTGCTTCCGAGTCAGGCCCGCTATACTACACAGTGTCACAAACGGCTCGCGGAAACTCCGTGAAACAACAGTTTCACCGAGTTGAAGACGCAATTAATATGATACGATTCCGCGCGCGCGACCGTGGGTTGGAGGCACGCGGGACTAGACAACAAGCACCTTTGCGCTGATGAGCTGAGTGGCAATTAAACTGGGAGAGATCCCGGACGCAATGTAGTTGGAAACGACGTCGTGCGTGTTGATGCTGTAGGATATGATCTCTTCGGTGTTCTGTTTGAAACCATAAGAGGACACGATTTGAAATAGTAATTTTTTTGTTCGTTCTGCACCGTTTCCTCCATACTGTGATATACTGGCTGTTTTAGCACTGTTACAACCGATCTGTTCGGTGGTCAGTTTGTAACCATAAAAAGGCACGATCTGGAATGGTAATTTTTTTCGTTATGCCCCGTTTCGGACCTACTGTGATTTACGGTGAAATTTTGTATAAACGACTTTAAAAATGCAACACTCATTTGATTAGTGTGAAGCGCTCCAACCTCCTTAAACTGGGAGCGATCCTGGAGGTAATGTAGTTGGGAATGACATGTATGTTGATGCTGTAAGGATCTCTTCCGTGTTCAGTTTGAAGCCACAAAAGGCCATGATTTGAAATGGTAATTTTTTATCGTTTTGCCTGTCTTCATCCCTACTGTGCTAGACTGGTTGTGCACTGTTACAACCGATCTGTTCGGTGGTCAGTTTGTAACCATAAAAAGGCACGATCTGGTATGGTAATTTTCTTTCGTTATGCCCCGTTTCCGACCTACTGTGATGTACGGTGAAATTTTGTATAAACGACTTTAAAAATGCAACACTCATTTGATTAGTGTGAAACGCTTCAACCTCCTTAAACTGGGAGCGATCCCGGAGGTAATGTAGTTGGGAATGACATGTATGTTGATGCTGTAAGGATCTCTTCCGTGTTCAGTTTGAAGCCACAAAAGACCATGATTTGAAATGGTAATTTTTTATCGTTTTACCGAACTTCATCCCTACTGTGATATACTGGCTGTTTTAGCACTATTACAACCGAGTTGAAGACGCGATTAATACGACACGATTCCTCGCGCTCGGTAGTGGGTTGGAGTGCACGCGGGACTAGATAGCAGCTGCCTTTGCGCTGATGAGCTGAGTGGGAATTAAACTGGGTGGGATCCGGGACGGATTACAGTTGAGAAAGACGTGTGTGTTGATGATGTGAGCAGGAAATGGTAGGAGCTCTTCCGTGTAAAGTTTGAAGCCATAAAAGGACCCGATTTGAGAATGGTACTTTTCTTCCTTTATTCACCCGTTTTCTCCCTACTGTGATATCTCAGCTCTTTACCACTGTTACGTTGAATCGGCTATATTCCTTGGAGCTATTTCTCTCCAGACCTCAATAAACTTGATCTCTGCAGGCCACAATTTTTTTTGTGAAAATCGAAATGGCATACCGTTCTCTAAGTACAACCCAGTAATAGTTCAAGTTTCTCCAGTACGAGGGGCCATTCCGGGACACAAACGAGGGCCATAAGTGTCGTCATATTCTCGTCAAATGCAGCTCGAAGAAGCCCCTTATTCGGGACCATCCAATGTAGGAGTGGCTCATTCTCGTTCCGAGGAACGCACTTCGCTCTCAAAGCCCTCGGCGAAAGTACAACGCGGAACACACTTGGCCTTACTTTATGAGCCCTGTAACGCGTTTCCACTTAGACGTCTGTCCCGTATATTCTCCTCGAGAACTCTTTGTCCCGCGGCTCTTTACAGATATCCAGCGGAGAACGAGGAAATCCTTACCGGGAGACGAGCTTCTTCGCTGATTTCCACTCCTCATTGTCCAACCATCCTTCTCACCGGCTCGCTGAAATTCCTAATCTGCCATTGATCCCCTTCATGCTGCGACCCAATTTCTTCTCTCTTTTTCCTTTCGCAAAGTTCAGTCGCGCGCCGCCCTTACTTTTCGCAAAAAATATATGTAAGTAAAAAAAATATAAAAAGATTTGCGAAGTTCCCCGGCGCAAAAGGGGCTCGAAGCGGAAAGTCAAGGGAATTCGGTGCCGGTTGAGAAACTCTCCTTTTTTCAAACCTGCGCTGGTTCTTCGTTCCCGGGAATCGGAAATATGCTTTGGGGCTCAATCTGACCCGGGGAGATCAAAGGAATCGCTGGTCTCCGACCATGGCCGTGTAAACCGATCGCTCGTGGCGACGCGCTCTCCTGCGCTTGCACCGGTGGATTCGTACTGCATGTATTCCATCCGACCAGAACGGAAGCTCTCGAAATGGGCGCCCAACCCGCTGTATCCCTGGTTATGCCGGGCTTCGCTGCATCGAACTGCGAAACGGCCATGCACAGCCCGCGGTCGCAAGATCGCTACACGACTCGCCTTAATTTTTATCCGGCGGCCTTTGACTCTTTTTACCCAAGTTGCATCGCGTCAACGGGAGTTCAAATATTGAATACCTCTTTTCGGGTCGAAACACTCGCCGACCCTTTCGTTACTCTCACTCGACCTCTCGCTACTTTTACCTTGCTTCCTCCACCGCCCCCCCCCCCCCCCCCCCCCCCCCCCCCCCCCGCGCTC
>JAPYZC010002236.1:0-15385 GCA_030522665.1 Ichneumoninae sp. A BG-2022a
ACAAATTACCCGGCAACAAAACTTTTTTTTTATGAAAATGATTCGTTTATTTTTCTGAATACGTATGAATTTTTTCAGATTTTTAAGTAACCGTTGATTATTGTCCTATAAAAAAAAAAAATCACATCACATTGCAATTTTCTCTTATTGTTGTCGAACTTATGCGAAGTCAGCGCGCAGCGAGACTCCCTGCTTAAATCACACCGGAGTGATTGTACTGCCATATGCGGTACAATTGTTGTATCGTTGGCACATGACGTTAATAATCATCGACGCAGGCTTCATCCACATCGCTACATAACGCGCGGCACGGTGAATGACAAATGTTATCGATACATGGCGAGTGACACGTATGTGACCGAGTCCCGTTCGCCCTTTCGCGTTTGTGCTCTCAGCGAGCCTGCGGCTGATGCCCAAGGGTGCTTCGGACTTGAAGTGCCACTGCACGCTCGAGAGATATTCGTGTCGTCCACAGATCCACTCCATTAGTTACTCCTCAGCGTACTCCACCTCGAGCCGCGACGCTGCTACACTATACATTTCCTTTACTGTCCGCCTGCGGAGAACGATCGGAGATTCCATAATTTTCCTACCAATCGAGCGAAACAATTGACGTAACTCATTTAATCGCAGATGCAATTTCTATTCGGATGATCGAACAAACTCGACGCTAGTAAACTATTTTCTACTAGCTGCTACACTGAAAAAAAATTGCTTGCGGGCTGCCGAAGAAAAAAATGTTTGTTTCAATTCTACTTTCAATTCTTACAAATCCATATGAAACAACGACGGCAAGACTGTCAAGGTGACATGTTATCGTTTCAATACAGTATGAAATTGTACGAATTCAGAGTAGAATTGAAACAACGTTTTTACTTCATCGGCAGCCCGCAAGCAAATTTTACTTGATTCAATGATATTTTTTTTCTGTGTAGTAATCGATTTTCAACTACCGATGCGAGGCGGTAATCAAGACGCTAGTTAATTACTTCATTAAAAGTGTCTGAGAACGATATTTTATCGATGGCAATTTGAATTTATCGATGTTGATTTTTTCTTTATTGATAAATAATAAATTTACAAATTTTAATAGCATTTTTTTAATATCAAAATCGCGCAGATCGTGATTTGACAAAAAACAAAAAAAAAAACAGATTATGCAGCGCACCGGTGATAAGTAGATTAGGTGGTAAAGTGACACTTCCTTTAACTCGGAACTTTGTTTTTTTTTCCTTCTTTTTAATTCAATAATAATTCCGTTTGGCCTTTCGCAATTCGAATTGATCGATTCTGATTTTTTTTATTGATAGATAATAAATTTTGAAATATTAATAGAATAAAAAAAAAATACCTATATAATTGTTCAGATTGTGATATCATAAAAAAATAGTTTATGCAGGTGGTAAAGTCGCGATACTTCTTTTAACTCGGATCGCCCTTTATATTTTGATATATTTTTTAAATTCAATGATAATTCTCTTTGACCCTTCGAATTGGAGCACTCGAGCCTGAGAGTGATTAATGCACGATTCGCAGCTGGCTGTGGCGTTGTGCAATATCCCTCCGTACGATGTTTCTCATACCATCTCTCCACTCTACATGCCAACCCCAAAACCTCTCGCGATATATATTACCGGGGATGCTAATTACCCTCTATCGCTTTGGAGCCCCCTCGTGAAAATGGCACGGCCGAAGTCGATTCGAACCCGCTCTCTCACGCTGCATCTCTCGCAACACACTGATTTTCTGAAGCTTTCATCGAGAGCTCCGCGTGTCTCAGTTTTACAAACGATTGAAGGATTCGTGAAGAAAAAAAGAGGAACTGACCGTTCTTACCTTTTTAGGGCACCAATTCAATTTGCAAGTTGCTTCTGCATTTTTTATGAAATGTTTGATGAAACAATTCGTTACCCCATTTTGGCTTCCTCATACTTCCAGTATTTTTGCGCAGACATTTTTGAAAAAACTAAATCAAAATCGCGGAAGAAAAAGAAAGGCTGGACATTTTTCGATTAAATTTTGAAGAAACATTGAATATCGGCCATATAATAAAGTTCCAGGTGATTCCATTTTGCAAACTATTGAAGGATTCATGAGAAAAAAAAGCAGAACCTGTTACTATCTAAATTGTACAGTAAAATTTGGATTTTTAATGAACATTTTTGTAAATTTCGGGGAAAAGATTTGTAACTTTAATATTTGTTATATTAATTTTACAATTAAATTTTAACACTTAAAAATACGTGTTAAAATAAATTTATAATAAAATATAAAAAAAACAATAAATAATAAAATAAATAAGTGTTAAAATAAATTTTAACACTTAACAATTAACTTAAAAATTCGAGGACTTGCCACTCGGTCGAGACGAGCGTTTGGGGAACAATCATTCCAGTGACTTTGTAGCCGTGGCTCAAATTTCCGACAGTCTTTTTTTTTCTTTTTTTCGCGTTCCTATGCACGCACAGAGAGAATCTCCGGCGCTGCTGCTGGTGGAGAGAAAATCGAGCCTAATGCTGGTGCTGGTGAAAAAAACGGAAGAGTAACAACGCGGGGGCGGGGACGTCCCTTTGTACGAGTTTAATCCAGCATTGTCGAGGAGCGGGGCTTTATTTCAGTCTCGCGTACAACCGTTATACCGAACGGCGTCGCATCAATAAGAGCATAGTTCTGTTCCGTAAATGCGCTCGAGGGAACCGATCCAGCTGTTGCTCCTACCACCAGCGGGAGGAGCACACAGCGTCAGCCAGCGAACGGTACAGCAGTGGCATCGGTCCGCGGAGTTCCCTTGTCCTTCGCTTTTCGCGTTTGCCATTTTAATCAAGAACTCTTCTGCGATAGCTGCCAGGAAGGAAGTCCTGCTGGCAGTGTACAGTCTACTGGGAAAATTAAAACGTTGAATTATTCGGCGTTTCTTTTTTTTTCGTCTTTCTTTTTAAATCATGCCAAAGGTTTGAAGGGCTCTTTGATTCGGGACCATTGTGTCCGGCGAGTCGGAAACTTTTTTTGTGTCAAGGCAATTTTTATCTGACATTTTTTAATACACTTCCGGTTCATAAAATATCGAATTTTTCACAGCTTTTTTTTAGATGGAAATGTAGATTGAGAGAAATGTAGATTGAGAGAAATGTAGATTGAGAGAAATGTAGATTGAGAGAAATGTAGATTGAGAGAAATGTAGATTGAGAGAAATGTAGATTGAGATAGAAATGTAGATAGTTTGTTTCTGGCAAACCCGATGAAACTGTAAATCTGATAGATGCGAAAAATTGGAGATTCAAGAGCTTCGATTTGTACGGGAAAATTGAAATGTACAATTACGCAGCTTTTCTTTTTGTTTTTTTAAGTCATATAAAAGATTCGAAGAGTTCTTCCGCTAGCAACTATTATATCATGCGAATCAGACATTTTTTTGTCTTAAAATAATGTTTTACCCAGATTTTGTTTGTCCACTTCCGGTTGGTAAAATATCGAATTTTTTATTTAATCTTTTTGAACCTATAGCAGTTGGAGTTTATAATACTAGATAATTCGTTTCTAGCATAAGTCGATCAACCTGTAAATCTGGTGCAAAAAAATAAGATTGCAGATTCGGAAGCTTCGATGTTTGCAGTCTATTAGAAACTTTCGTTGGGTCGGTCTCGACCTGCCGCGAAACCCTCGAAATCGCTCTCGTGGGATACACAGATTGGGCACTTTTGCGAGCCCGGAGAGTCGAGACGACTGTCTACGAGAGTTCCGAAGGGGAGCAGATGCGTCCGGATGCAAATCGTGGATTAATCTCGCCCGGACCCTCGAAGCGCGCGTAGCTTCAGCGGGCAAGCAACCCCCTGGTCGCTCGCACGACTCGTGTGTATAGCGCGGAAGATCGTACGGGGGGTTCGCATTGTGCCGACGAGTTCCTACATAGCGCGGATGCGAAAGTTGGCATGTGCCGAGGACAGGAGTCACTCCTTTCAGACCCGTCAATGTCAGAGATTACGACACTGCCGAGCAAACCCCCTCCTTCTCGTTTTGTCTCTGCGCTTTCTTCATGTCACGTTACTTCCGCGATCCAACGGACGGCGATGATTTATCGAACGAATACGTCGAAGGGAATATTAAAAAGAAATTTTTTTAAATTTTCGTACCAAGGTCCAGTCCTTCGATTAAAATTTATCAAATGTCATTTGTCTAAGCGGTAAATGCGAATTCCTAAGACTTGAAATTAATTCATAGGAATTTATTTCGATGAATTTTGAAAGTAATTCCTAGGACTTGAATTAACAAATTCCTCACTCCCGAATTCGAGTAACAATAAAAGTCGGAACTACAAAATAAAATACATTTTTTAAAAAATATTACGATAAGTTGTCCGTTCGATTGAAAGTTTCTCCGAGTCCGGCAATGAAAAATTTATCAAACATCATATCGTATCGGTCTGGGTGATAAAAATGAATTCCTGATCCTCACTCGAAATGACGTTCATCACCCAAATAAATTTTTCTCTCCCAAATTCAAATAACAATAAAAGTCAAAACTAAAAAAAATATTAAAAAATATGCTCGAAGGATGCATTCGACTGACAATTTTTCAAAGCCTCGAAAAATATCTCTGTCGAATAATCTCCTCGATCGAAAAAAAGAGAAAGCCTCCAATCTCTCAGCTTGCAAATCCTCGAGATAAATCACCTCTTCTTTCCTCCTCTCTCCCAAATTCAAATAGGGTAAAAGTGGGGAATATGGCCCGGTCCATATATTATTGATTTACGTGTTAATCGAGGTGGGTCATATTCACCACGTTTACCCTATTAATAAAAATCGCTATAAAGGTCAGAACTAAAAAAAAAAAATTTAAGTATACCCGAAAGTGACCCATTCGAATGAAAATTGTTCAAAGCCTCGAAAAATATCTCCGCCGGATAATCTCCTCGATCGAAAAAAGAGAAAGCTCTCCAATCTCTCAGCCTGCAAATCCTCGGGATAAAATCACCTCTTGTTTCCTCCTCTCTCTAATCGCTGTTTATGCGAGCGATCCATTACCGCCAAACTGCCTCGCGCCTACCTTCTTCCGAAGGCTCATTCTCATGTAAAGTAATTTTCGCGGCTACGCGCTATACTTCAAGGAAGGCTCTTATTGATTTTGTATGGCACAAAGCTATTTTTTTTTCCGCGCAATTCGCAGGCTGGCAAGTGTGTGCGTGTGTGTGTGTGTATTTTTTTCCTCGAAAGACTCCATCAAACTAAGCCCCAATAAACTATAAAAGTAGCCGGCGGGATTAGGCAGAATCCCGGTGGCTGACACGAGTCCCCGATGGGATAGAGAGGCCTTCGAATAAGGTCGGGGTGCATCTGCAAGCGAACATTAGAGACTCTCTCGGGTTCCTTTTCGGCCGAGACGAATCGATTGGCGCGAACGCCGCACACACACAGCAAAGTAGCTATTGAACGTCATTCAGAGCTCGATATAATTCACGGCAAACGTACCGTAAATAATTCTATAAGACACATATGAACCTCTTGTTCATATATGTTTTTTTTTCCTTTTTTTACCGATTTGACATATTTTTTCTATGCGATAAAAAAAGGTTGCATATTCAAGAAAAGTTTGATCGGCTCACAAGCACACACGATTTTATTTGTGGTAATTTTTCCAAATTTTTTTTTGGTAAATGAACAGTTCGTTGAAAAAACAAAAATGGATGATTAACAAGAATAAATGTTGGACCGTTGTACTTACTGTTTTAAATGAAAGTTTCACCGTTTTTGTTAAAAAATAATAATATGTAATGACCCATGCTTTGTAATAATTAGTCTTAATTGGGATAGTTCGTATGAACATATTTTGAATATTAAGATTTCTACAATTAGTTGAAAAAAAAGAAAAATTAACAAGAATAAAAATATTAGACCGTTGTACTTATTGTTTTAGATTTAACTATCGCTATTTTTATGTAAAAAATATACTATCTAATGTCTCGTAATCTGTAATAATTAGTATTCATAAGAATGGCACGTATGAAAATATTTAAAACATTAAGCTTGCCAAAATCTCATTTTTCCGTGTAAAAAAAATAAATAAAAAAATACTCACCGTTCGATGCCGGTGAGTCTGGGATGCCTGTACTTCCTGGAGAGCAGCAGTCCACCACCCCACGCCGCCTGAAACGAGAAAATTTCATGGGTGTAGCGACAGGTGCCACAGGTTGCAGGAATTCGGATATGGAGCTAAAAGTCCTTCTCTATCCGTGCTCGTTGCAGGAGCTCGACTCCGTTGGTAATCCCCGGTACTCACCTTTTTTTTAGACTTTTGCCCCGAAACAATTTGCCCGGATTGCGGAACCAACGAAGCTTCCCACATTTATTATTTAAGCTAAGAGTCTTTGGGCGTTTGGCATTTACCCGTTCCCCCGGAACGCGCAGCTTTGCACTTGAGGATTTGAATAATTGGGCTCTCGCCAAATAGGATTCGACAATATCAAGCGGAAAATAAGTCACCAAAGTGTCGAAGTACCAAAAAAATTACGTGCTCCAATAATTTTCCACACAGTTTCGAACGAAATTGTCGTTCGGAAATGGTTAAAGCATTCTTTTTTAGGTTGTAATAAAATTATTATTACAGTAATAAAATTATCATTACAGTAATAAAATTATCATTACAGCAATAAAATTATAATCTCAGCTTGTACTGCTCGCAGATATTGGAAAAATGGCGGTTTTTGCGGACGCTTCACGTGCGAAAATCCCCATTTTCACACCTTGTGAAATAAAATTTAGTTCGACACTCGTGCGAAAAACGCTTTCTGAACTCGTGTGATTGCAACACTCGCCATCGGCTCGTGCTGCAAACTCACACTCGTCAGAAAAAGATTTTTCGCCCCCGTATCGAAATGTACTATTTCGGACTCGTATCGAAATGTACTAATTTCACACTCGTATCGAAATGTACTAATTTCACACTCGTATCGAAATGTACTATTTCGGACTCGTATCGAAATGTACTAATTTCGCACTCGTATCGAAATGTACTAATTTCGCACTCGCATCGAAATGTACTATTTCGCACTCGTATCGAAATGTACTAATTTCGCACTCGTATCGAAATGTACTATTTAGTACCCTCCTTTAACAAAATTATTGATACTCACGTCGATGTGAAGCCACAGCTTGTACTTCTCGCAGATGTCGGCAATGGGAGAAATGGGATCGAAAGCCCCGATGACGGTTGTTCCGGCCGTGGCGTTGACGAAGAACGGTATGTGTCCCCGTGCTTTGCGCTCGAGTATCAATTCCTCGAGCTTCGAGGGAATCATTCTTCCGTACTCGTCGCTCGGCACCATGACGCAGTTGTCGGTACCGAGGCCGCAGACCGACGCGCAAGATTTTACGGAATAGTGACACTGATCGGACGTGAACATGACGAGCTGACCGCCGACTGCTGCGAGGCCGCGTTCCTTGTATTGCGGAAACATTTTGTGTCTGGCGGCGAGGAAAGCGTACAGATTGCTTATCGAACCTCCCGGAGCGAGAATCGAGTCGCCGGTGTGCCAGCCGATTATTTGACGCATTTTTTGCAGCACGACGTGCTCCATCAGAATGAAGACCGGGGCGATCTCGTACGTGAACATGTTCGTGTTCGCGGTAGCGGTCAGCCACTCGCCGGCCATCGATACCAGGTCCAAGCCGCTCGACAGCTGATTGAAGAAGTGCGGATGACCTGAAATTTTTAACGTCGATATTCCATGACCCTCGATCGAATGGTGAGATTATTAGACCGGAAGTGACGTATTTCCGACACGATGTCACTTCCGGTAGAAAAATTAGACTCACAAACCGGAATTGACGTATTTCTGGTACGACGTCACTTCCGGTCGAAAAAATGAGATTCACAAACCGGAAGTGACGCATTCCCGGCATGACGTCACTTCCGGTATAAAAATGAGAAGAATGAGTGACGTCACTTCCGGTCGAAAAATGAGATTCTCAAACCGGAATTGACGTATTTCTGGTACGACGTCACTTCCGGTCGAAAGATTGGATTTTAGAACAGGATTTTAGAACATCACTTCCGGGGAAGAATGCATTTTTCGGACCGGAAGTGCAATACACATAAAATACAAAATAAAATGTATTTAATATCTTTAAATTTAATTAAATCCGAGCCGATTATTATGCGATCGCGCGGCGAAAGCTCCCGCGGACCTGACTGCATTCGACTCCGAAGTAATTAATGATCTAGTGATTAATTGCCCGCTCGTGACCGAAGTATTCCGCATTTCGAGGCGTCAGTCGCACGGCTGTACGAGCGTCAAAAGCCTCGTCGAGGGCTCGCAGAGAGAGGCCGAAAGAGAAACGCGAATCGCACGCACCAGGCAAAGGGAGATCGCCAGACGGAGAGAGAACAAGCAGCGAGTGAGCTTTAAGCTTCTCTGCTCCGAGTATGTTGTCATCCGGTCGGATGAACATCGCGCGAGGATCAAGCCTAATGCTTCTGTTTGATGGGCCTCGCCCTCGTTCCCTTTCGCTTGGCCTGTGCAGCGGCGACCGTGGGGAGAGAAAAACGGAACCCGCTCGTGGAGACGCTGCGCTTACAACCACTAGTTTCCCCGTTTAGTTGCAGCCGGTGCTCGAAACGTGCAAGCTGCGGCCAATCGATTCTTTTTTTTTTTCTTTGCTCTCAAGGAGAGCAAAAAGAATAGACACTTATTAATTCCGGCGACGAAAAGTTTTGTCTACACCCGGAAAATAAGATTTATTAAAATCAAATAAATTTCGATCTTCAAATGACGTTTATTAAGATTAAAAAATGCTTATTTGTCGCAAGAAAATCCTTATCAGATTAAAATAACGGCTATTCTTTAGCGTAAGTAAATAAATTTGTTCAAAGATTTGTACTTAAAAATAATGGTTCTTTTTTTGCTCTTAAGGAGAGCAAAAAGTTTTGTCTACACTCCGAAAAAAAGATTTATTAAAATCAAATAAATTTCGATCTTCGAATGCCGTTTATTAAGATAAGAGAAATGCTTATTTGCCTTAACAAAATCCTTATCAGATTCAAATAACCGCTCTTCTTTAGCGTAAATAAAACAATATATTGAAAGATTTGTCCTTTAAAATAAATGTTTTTTTTTGCTCTCGAGGAGAGCAAAATATTAGTGCAAACAGGAGTTGAAAGGCGTATTTTTGCGGAACATTTTGATCGCTCAGAAGATCCGTTTCACTTTGTTGTTAACCGATGCCAGAGCAACGTTGATAATAATCGTGAATGAGGTCGATTGTAACAGTCGATCCGGGTCAATTGTACGGGCAATAATTAATAAACACTCTATTAGGTTATTATGAAGCAAAGAAACATTTTTCTTCCTCCTTAATAAACGTTCTTTGATTGGTATAAACTTTTTTCCGGGTGTAATCGGCGAAGTTCATCGAATAGTCGAATAACTCGGCGGCAAAAAGCTCATCATTAGACCGGCGAGGATTAAACCGCAAGCAGTTTCGGTCCGCCGAGAGTGGTCCAAAGGTACGGAGAAATTCGAGATCGCGGAGGCAGAAGCGACGCTTTAATCTCCAGGTATTAGGGACTGATTGACGCATGACGTTGCTCTTAATAGTTACTTGGGGAGCTTGAGTTTCTCCCTTCCGTCGGAGCGCGCACCGGCTGCTCGGGGATTTGTGCCTCGCAGGCTTCTCGCTACATTTCCGTAGGCTATGATCTACGACGTAGCTCGAGCCTGGTGCGTTTGCTTTCGATATCCGGGAATGGGATTTTTTTTAACGATATTTCCAGTGAGGAGACACAGTATTGCAATCGAAAGAAAAAAAATGAAACGTCCCTAACATATCGTAGAATAACAAACAATCATTTTCCTATTTCAGTCTGTCTGTCTGCCCGTCAGTTTATTTGTCTTTCTATGTGCTTGTCTATCCGTCTGTGCCTTTTTATATATCGGCCTGCCTAGTTGTGTGTTTGTCACTCTGTCATTCTGTTCTCTTTTTTGTCTGATTGCGAGTCTGTCTATAAGTCTGCATGTACGTTTGTCTGGGTTTTTGTATATCGGTTGGCCTGTTTGTCAGTTTAACGTTCTGTTTGCCTTACCTTCTGTTTGCCTCTGAGTCTATCAGTAAGTTTGCCCGTTTGTCTGTATGTTTGTATATTTGTCGGCTTATGTGTCTGTAAGTTCGTCATTCTGTGTAAGTCCGTCTTTCTGTGCAAGTCCGTCTTTCTGTGCAAGTCCGTCTTTCTGTGCAAGTCCGTCTTTCTGTGTATGTTCCTCTTTCTGTGTAAGTCCGTCTTTCTGTATAAGACCGTATTTGTGTGTATGTTCCTCTTTCTGTGTAAGTCCGTCTTTCTGTGTAAGTCCGTCTTCCTGTATAAGTCCGTCTTTCTGTGTAAGTCCGTCTTTCTGTGCAAGTCCGTCTTTCTGTGTAAGTCCGTCTTCCTGTATAAGTCCGTCTTTCTGTGTAAGTCCGTCTTTCTGTGCAAGTCCGTCTTTCTGTGCAAGTCCGTCTTTCTGTGCAAGTCCGTCTTTCTGTGCAAGTCCGTCTTTCTGTGCAAGTCCGTCTGTAAGCCCGTCTGCAAGTCCGTCAGCAAGTCTGTCTGTAAGTCTGTTTGTCTGTCTGCAAGTCTGTAAGTCTGTTTGTCTGTCTGTCTAACGGTGAATTTATATCTCCCGCCCGAAAATAAAAATTGTCTTCTCTTCTTGTTTCCCCAGCATCCAGAGTTAAGATTGTATATTTTTTCATCAGAAGGAAGAAAATTCGAGCGGCGCCGGAAATCGTTTTCCAAAAGATATTTGGCCGGTCGTCGGTATCGAAGCCGTTTGTCGCACCGTTATATCCGCAATTATCGTGGTCGGGTGGCTCGCGCGAGGCACGCGTCCGGTCCGGGATTCTATCTCGCGAGGGGTTGGCAATACATCTATCTCGGAATGCTTTTTCTCGTTGTGTCTACGTTTCGAGAGCCGGGCAGAGACACGAGAGGACCGGGGCAGAGAACGACGAGGGGGTCGACGGTCGATGATCCGTAGAGCCCGCATTTTGCGCGTCACACGCGTCGCTGAGCGACTAGATTGTTTGCAGAGGCTCTCAAACAACGATGTCTGACATTCTTGGATCATGCCACAAGCAATGCACAACGACCGTATCGCCCGTCGCATGTCATGTGACTCGTCGAGATCTCGTGAAGAATTTTTTCTTTTTTACATTCGGTAGACATTTCAATGTTCCTCGGACAAAAAAATGTATAAAACACCGTATAACGTAAAAAAATTGTATAAATGGCCCGTTTTGCCCCACTCTTCCCCGTGGATTATGATCCATCAGATTTGTACAAATTGGCAAAAAAATATAAATATTTGTGATATTTAGATTAAATTTTCTTTAATCAGAGAATTTTATTTTTTTTGCTCCCGGGACAAATTTCGATGTTGTTCGGACAAAAATTATTGCGTAAAAAACCGTATACCGTAATAAATTTTACAAATGGCTCGTTTTGCCCCACGATCCCCCATAGATTATGATCCATGAGATTTGTACAAATTGGCAAAAAAAAAAAAATTGTGGTAGTTAGATTAAATTTACTTTAATCAGAGAATTTTATTTTAAAAAATTGCAGAATCGCTCACGGTAAGTGAGAAAAGAGACCGAGGTTCGAATTACATTGAGCCAATAATTTATCCGACTAATTTGAGTCTGCGAGACCGCCGGAGTCGGGAGACTGAGGCTAACGGCCCAGCGTCGAGAAAAGTGAAAGAAAATACCGAGCCGACTACGGTATAATCGGAGCAAGAACGACTATACGCGAAAGCTGTAGTACATACGCGCGGGGAGAACCTGTCGCAGGCAGGCGGTGATAAATTAGGGGGTACCCGGGATTTGTATGAAGAGAAGTGTGTAACAGGGGCTCAGCGTTAATACCGCGCCATCAATCATACACGATCACGACCAAAGAAATATCTGCTGGAGTTAACAGGGCGCACTTTTCTCGCGCGCAAAACGTTCCGAAAATGAGAAAAAATAAAACAAAAGAAAATCATGTATATTTCCGGGCTGGAAATTCGACGATTCACAAAATTCAATAATAATAATAAAGTAATAATAGTAAAATAAAAAAAGCAACAATAATAAAAAAATTATAATAAACAATGACTCCAAATATGGGCGAGAAAAGATTAAATCGAATGAAATAAATAAAAAATAGTGGAATTTCCTCGGACAGAAATTGTTTCCCGTTTGCCCGTTCCAGTGCAATCCGCGGTAAGGGAAAGAACCAAAGAAATACCAAACAATTAACATAGCGTACAGTAGTTCTCCAGGGCAAAAAGTTCCGAAAGTAAAAAAAAATTCCCATTAATTTCCGACCAATCATCAAGTTCCAAAGTTCACAAAAAATGCACTCTGACTCATAGCAATCACCACAAAAAATACAAAAAGAAAAAATTACCCCACATACAGACGAGAAAAAAAAAATGAAAAGAAACGAAGATAAGAAAAAACATGGAATTTCATCGGACAGAAATTGTTTCCCGTTTGCCCGTTCCAGTGCAATCCGCGGTGAGGCGATCTGCGAGCATCCGCGAGTCGGCTCGCCCCGCGCCTTCCGAACAATTCCTCGTCGTTCGTCGTGACGCGTCGAAATTTCTCCGCTCGAAATTCCGGCGACGAGGAATAAGGCGAGCCCTCGGGTAGCCGATCGGGGGTTTGCAATACCGTCGATACCAATTTAAATTCCTCGAGTTCCTCGGCTCTCCGTGTTGCCCCGCGAAAATCGCTGCGCCCCTCGGTGTTGCTCCGCAGGATCGTTTCTCTTGTGCACACACCGAGCCCGGATTGCATTCGCAGCAGCCGGTAGGGAAACACACCCCCGTAATGTTACACACACACATACACACACATGCTCAGCTTCAACCCCTATTTACTGTTGCTTTCGAGCCGTGCAGCAGCAACGCTCGGGGAGGTCCAAAGTCGTGTAGAAATGGCTCTTAATTACACCGATCCCATTGAATCAGCCACACCCCAGCGGGGAAAAGCCTCCCCTCTACGTCACGTGTGCACAAGTGCCACCGAAGTGTTTTTATTTTTATTCTTTCCCGAGCGACCCTCTTAAAAAAAAATAAAAAAATAGAAATCAAGAGAAGATGATAAGAATAAAAAAGAGCGGATATGCCTTATCGGTACGGTTTATCTCTGTATGGTTTATCTCTGTATCGCAATCTGTGGTAATCTTAGGGTAAGCCTGGGTGAGATGGCCACCCGTAATATCGTTTAACGTAACAAACGAATAGCGCTGCCGTTTGCGTATTTTTTGGTGTATGTGAATACGATGTAAAAAAAAATCTTATTAAATTTAATACACCGGAGTGGAAGTTTTTATGCAAAAACTGGTCAATTAAATTCCATGTACAATTGTGATGAAAAATTAATGTTTTGTGTATCAAAAACATTGAAAATACTTTATTTGTAATAATTTGCTTTAATTTTACTATAAAAGTTGTTGAATTTTTATAATTTACTTTAATTTCAATGAATAAAAAATGAATATACTTCTTGTATATTCATTTTTTATAACAATTGTATATTAAATTGTTCCCCGTTTGCCCGTTCCAGCTGTGAAAATGAAATTCCAGAAAAATGAAAACACCAAGGTTTTTTCATTTTTATTCTTTCCCAAGCGACCCTTTGACAAAAAAATAGAAATAAAGAGAAGAAGATAAGAATAAAAAAGAGCGGATGTCCCTTATCGGTACGGGTTGTTATCTGCGTACCGCAATCTCTGGTCATCTTAACTGCACCGGGCGCATAGTTCGCCAAAAAAAAAAGAAAAAAAAATCTTGAAATATGGTCCTGGATCATTATGGGGTTGCGATATCGAGGGCTCGACTGCAGTCATATATGGAGCGAGGGTGTTCAATCAGATGGCGGAAATCATCGACTTTTCTGGAGTTTGCTGAAGAAAAAAAAGAATAGAAATCAAGACGACGAGATAAGAATAAAAAAGAGCGGATGTCCCTTATCGGTACAGGTCGTTATCTCCGTACCGCAATCTCTGGTCATCTTAACTGCACCGGGCGCATAGTTCGCCTTTCATCAAGAAGCAAAAAAAAAAAAAGAAAAAAACTCTTGAAATATGGTCCTGGGTTATTATGGGATTGCGATATCGAGGGATCGACTGCAGGAGGTATGGAGCGAGGGTGTTCGATCTGGCGGCGAAAATAATCGAGTTTGCTGAAGAAAAAATAATAGAAATCAAGACCATGAGATAGGAATAAAAACGAGCGGATGTCCCTTATCGGTACGAGTTTGCTCAAGAAAAAAAATAATAGAAATCAAGCGGACAAGATCGGAATAAAAAATGAGCTGATGTCCCTTATCGGTACGGGTCGTTATCTCCATACCGCAATCTCTGGTCATCTTAACTGCACCCGACGCATAGTTCGCCTTTCATCAAGAAGCAAAAAAAAAAAAAGAAAAAAACTCTTGAAATATGGTTATGGGGTTGCGATATCGAGGGATCGACTGCAGTTATATATGGAGCGAGGGTGTTCGATCTGGCGGCGGAAATCATCGAGTTTGCTGGAGACGGGTCGGGGAGGGGGGGGGGGGCAGAACGGGGGTCTCGAATTCTCGGGGTACATAATCTAATAACAAGTTTTTGTCGAGCCTGGCACGTATCGTGCACGCGTCTATCAATAGTCGTTGAGGGTGCGCGGTTGTGCGGTACCGGCCCGCTCTTATTCGGACCCCCCTCCCCGGTCCAGGTTTATCGGAGCCAAAGTTGGTTCAGATCCTCTCTCGTCAGCCGCAAGCTCGGTCGGAGATCTTCCGTCGTTCCGCGTTCGTCTCGTCTGTGCGCGTGTCTGGCTCCCTCGATCTCGCCCTGCACTTTCCGTGTAACGCTCCTATTGTGCATTAGCATCTATTCAAGTCGCCGGTAATCGAATACCGGGATTGGAGAGATAGCGCCGGCGACGAGTGTCGGGGGATTTGTGGTCGACTTCCGCCGAGAGGCGGACCCGCACGGCCTCTCGCTATCTCGCGGTTTTCGAAGCTTCTGTTTCCATGTTTCGCGGCCGAGGCTCCGCCGACTTTCACCGGGCTCGGGCGCAGCGGGCGAAAACGATTTAACGAAAAATACGATTTTTTCGGCGACAATTTGATGGAAAAAATATTATCGTCAACAATCAGTGGAAAAAACATTGTTGTCAATATTAACATGTAAAAAAAAAAATTGTTATCGAATTGTTCAAAAACAGACTCGACTCGCATATGCTAATGTGATCTTGTTGTGATATCTGATATATATATATATATATATATATATATATATATATATATATAGTTAAAATATTTTTGAAGCAGATTATATAAGTTAATAACTTTCTTTCTGTAAATATTAATAATAATAATAA
>JAPYZC010002237.1:0-38827 GCA_030522665.1 Ichneumoninae sp. A BG-2022a
CCTAAGAGTACGTTATTGACATGGAATTAGATGCCCAAGCGTAAAACTCTCGGAACTGTCGGTCAAAAAATAAAAAAGGATTTTTGTTACTTTCATCCCCGGTCTCCCCTATTAGCGTTTCCAGAATTACCGATCTTACGATCGACTTAAATAGTTTAAAAAAATAATACTTGGAGGAGTCTCTCGAGTTGCGTCGATGCATCATGCAGCAACGAACGGCGGCTCTAATTACGATGACTGCGTCGAACGTGACGCTTCGGCCGCTGTATCGGCATTTCGAAACGGGAGAACCGAACGATCGAAGCACTTCTTGCTTTTTGTTTCTTGCTCCGCGGAATTTTTTTTCTGCAAGGACCCCCCTCGATGGTCGAGTGGACGATTAACTATCTGTCAACGGATCGGAGTAAGTGTCCCCGGTTTAGGGGGAGAGTTCCGACCGGAGGATGCAACCGAGGAGGAAGACGAAAAATGAGAGGAGGAAGAAGGAGATAGAAATCATAGTCGGTAAGAAACAAGAAGAGGAAGAAAGCGAGAAAGAAGTGAAAGAGGAAGATTGTCGCGGGGCGCCAGAGAGCGGGAACCGCGCAAGCGCACCAAAGTCCCCCCTCGAGCTTGCCTTCGCGCTGCGAGACCGAGGAGAACGTGGGTTACGAAGCTTCCACCTACAATTCGTACTGTCGGGGTTTAGCCGGCATCGACGGCTTCGGAACACGACAGCTCGACTTTTGCCGGCACCGCGTGTACACGCTCGGGCTTCTTCCACCGGCTAAGATTTTTTAAATATTTTTTTAACCCAAAGAAATAAATTTTTTTTCCACTAAATTTGACCCCTCGGATAGAGATCGTGTATGTGAATTGGTGTGAAAATAATAATAATAATAATATTGATAATATGTTGGACGATGTCCAGTGGAAGTGTGCCAGTTTTCAGTTCGAAGGGTTCTCGATTTATCGCGATACAAGAGGATGAGGATTTTATCCCTCTATAGTGCTCTTGCGCGATTGCTCGTACGAGCCAACCGGTCTCGAGTGCTTTTCAATTGCTTCCCATCGGCATCACGCTGAAGGATATCGAAACGGGAGGGATAAGATCTCGGGGATACATCGGAGCTGCCGCTTCGATAATCTATAAAATTCGATCGGCCAATTCCGATCGAATCTTCGGAGCGCCCTGCGACCGTCGGCAGAGGGCGATTCATAATGATATCGACCGATTTTTGGCGATACTATCAGCACGCATGTCCGGTGAGTCCGCGAATATTTCGTAAGCTTAGAACCACTCTCGTTATATTTAAAGCTCTGTTGATTCTGCTACGCAAATTTACGATATGTTTTGACGATAAAACTTTGGACCCACAAAGCTTAAACTCGCGGTTTTCCGATCGTAAATTTTTCTTCTATAATCCGTTAATGCGGCTTAGAGTGTGAAGGCGTATATCCGGGAAAGAGGTTCTGCACGTTTAACAAACATTCCTCGTCGACGGAGGTCCAACATTATTTTTGGGATAATTTTACTTTTTTAAGTAAAAAAAATAATTTTACAATTATTACAATTATTTCAATTATTATTACAATTGTGTAATTATTTTTTTATTAAATTTTACAATTTTGTTTCTGGTTAATTAACAAGAAAAACAATTGTAAAATTATCGAGAAACAAAATTAACGAAAAACAAAACTGTGAAATTAAGAAGAAAAACGTTGTGGACGTTTTCGGACGAGAAACGTTTGTTAAATGTGAAACTTGTTTACCAGTCAGCTCCAGTGGTGAAACGTTAAAAAAATGTATATATATATTCTCTATTTTTTTGCCTACGAAAAAATGGGTGGAGGTGGAAGGTAATCGAAAGTATCCGAGGCTCGGAGAATCTTTTAGCGCGCGTCACTGGTTATTCTCGTTCGGTTTTATCGCGATCTTTGCCGCATACGAGAGTAGCAGGATGGGTTTACCGGGACAAGTTCCCGCTCCCGCGCTTGCTATCCCACCGTAAAGCAGGAGTCACGAACAGCGCGGAATTGCAAATTCGATACGATGACGCGCGGTCGCGGAATAACTGGACCGAGCCACAAATTTTACGGTTTTAATCGCGACCCCCGGCGGAACATTCACTGGCACGAGTTATTCTACTCTCAGCCGAAAAAAAACATTGCATTCAAATCGTATGAATTTTTATTCGATTCCATTAAGCCGTTTTCGTCCTTCTATTTATAAAAATAGAAAAAATATAGAAGAAGCTACACATCAAAACCGATTCTGACCAAACACCGAAAAAGTTACTGACAGCTCCAATTTTTTCGTCCTATTTTTCTTAGAAGTCATTCAAAGCGGAGGGTATAAAAGTAGAAAAATACAGAAGAAGCACACAAAAAATAAGCTGCACCCCTAAACCGATTCTGACCAAACACCGATAAAGTCACGGATAGCTTCAATTTTTTCGTCCTATTTTTTTTGGAAGTTGTTCAAAGAAGCGGCTATAAAAGTAGAAAAAGCACACAACAAAAACTGCACACCTGAACCGATTCTGACCAAACACCGAAAAAGTTGCCGATAGTTTAAATTTTTTCGTCCTATTTTTTTTTAAGTCGTTCAAAGCGGAGGCTATAGAAGTAGAAAAAATATAGAAGAATCACAAAAAAAAGAAGCTGCAGACCTGAACCGATTCTTCCCAAACACCTAAAAAGTCGCCGAAACCTCCAATATTTTCGTTCTATTTTTCTTAGAAGTCCTACAAAGCGGAGGCCTCCAGCTATCAGTCACGAGAATCTCGAGCAAGTGTCAATCATCCCCGAGAAAACCTATTTCCCAAATTTGCAAAGAACGTCCCCTTCCCGTCGCCCCGAAGCCTCGTCGCTTTGAACCACGCTGTCCCGTACACGTAACAACGGTGACAAATAACATCTATCAGTGGGGCAAAAAAATTGAAAAAATTCTCAAACGGACGTGTCAATCCTCCGAGACTCCCGTGCAAATTTGGTAACGTTTTATCGCCGCGTTCGAGAGAAACGGCGTTTCAAAGAGGATGGCGCATCGTCGGGCTTCAAAGGGTTTAGAGCGCCGTTTTTCTTTTGGTTCGCCGTCTCTATCTCCGGTTCTCTCGGTGGATTAAACGGACTCTGCGACCGAATGAAGTCCCCCCGGTAGCTCGGACCACGTCGGGGCTTCCGTTTTGGTTGTGCGTCACACATCTTGGACGGTGCGCGCCTCGGCAAGAGTGTGCGGCAAAAGCTTGGTACGCTACGGGCCGCGTAACCGCCTCGCGCTCCTCTCGCCACCGTGGAAAACCACCACCGTCGTCCGAGAAACGGGAGAACCAGGAAGCGCAGTCGGGCTTCTTTGCTCGGGCAAAGCGTCGGACAAAGCAACGGCGGGGACCCGGAGTAGCACAGGCGTCGTGTTCGTGTAACGACACCGCTCTATGCGCGCTATGCCGTGCGGAGCTCGTTCACGGAAGCGAATCTACGCCTCTCCTCGTATCGCGGTTGGATTTCTGCGTCGAGCCGTACTCCGCACGCCGCTTACAATCTACCTTGCGCTATCCGCAGGGGAGAACCTCGCCGCGAGAGAGGAAAAAAAAAGAGCAAACGAGGCGCCCGCCGCGAAGCGTACGCAGATTAGAAATCGGGATTAGATGTCGTCGGCAAGTCGACGAGGCTGAGCTAAGCTTTAAAATTGGATAAACGTACATCACTCGATAACCCGACGATACGTACGCGAGGTCAAACGAGCCTCGCCGAACGGGCGGAGATTCCAGACCTACGTCGACTAATTGCGAATAATGATCGGATCGAGATGTGTTGGAATTACCATTTTTTTATGTTTTCTTGGCACTCCGGTTGGATGAGAGTCGACTGTAAATGTTGGAAACAAAATTTGGACTGGTAATTTGTAATTGTTGACATTGCTTTTTCGTCCATTTTTTTGGCAAAGCTACTTTTGCAGGAAAGTGTTTTCTTTCTTTTTTTTTAGCTTCGGAGTTTTTTACTACAAAGTGAAAAGAGCTTTGTAAATTAACGAAAATGACCAATAAGGAAAAAAAATCAAGAAAAGATAAATTCAAAAGTAAAAGAAAGAAAGTTCATTAATTTTTTATTTAGAAAATACAACAAAGAAAAATTATGGCATGTGTCCACCTTTCATTTAAAATGTACACTGTAAAAATAAATTGTAAATTTAATGTACTAGAACATGAAATTTGCTGACATTACTCATATTAATTAAACATTAATGTACTTTGCTTGTAAAATAAAAATACCAGATATTAAAATTACAAATCTTTTGCTGCAGAATTTACAAAAATGTTCATGAAAAATACAAATTTTATTGAAAAATTGCAACGCTCATGTGTTTGAAATTTCAGAGACGGTTTATGTAAAAAAGTTTCCAATACTGTTCATTAATTTTCAAACAAAATTTTTATACAGTGTAAAATAATGTTTAAAAAATTACTTTGCGAAAAGAGAACTTCCTCGGCGATTAAGAAACAGAAATAGGAATTGCACATCGCACGATAATGTCGTAAGATCGTAAGGTGCTATCGGGTAAATTGGCGTGTCGTGAGTGCGTTCTCGGGCCCGAAGATATTCGCCCGAGTTTCTGTGCGAAGAACGAGCATCGCATTCATCGCACAGCTATTGTAGAAATCGACATTTCGTATCGGGGAAAAACGCGTGAATTCAAAGTCATCTGGCAAAACGAGCAGGCCACTATATAGTGACGCGTTCGTGTCTGCTCTGGTCACTTGTCCCGTTGCCATGTTTACGTGACGCGGTTACGCGATATACAGTATCTAAGTGGGGTACCTATGTAGTGAGAGATAGAGAGACAGATAGTATAAAGCACAGAATAGTCGATATCTCAATCGCTTTGCGGCTTTGCACACTGTCGATCTCACTGGACACTTTGTCGAGAGCTCCTACCGTACTCGCGCATTGTATGAGGGTGGGTGCTTTGTCGAGAAATCGATTTTCTTACAGCACGGTCAGTCCATTCAATAAATTATTGTCGCAATTTGACGTCACAGTTTTAAACAACAATATAATAATAATAATAATAATAATAATAATAGTCTAACTAATGAAATATATTTTGTCTATTTTATATTTAGATGCGAACTGGTGATATTATTCAAATTGCAGAGATACTTTCATAATTAACCAATTTACTGATGTATTTTTAATATTGTATGTAGTAAAAGGGGTTTATCCCGTAAACTAATAAATAAAATCAAATAATAATAATAGTAATAAGAATAAATGAAAGGTTTCATAGTCGGGAAGTTCTGAAATATGTACAGTCAATTCTCGCCGTACATTAGTATTTTTTTCACGTGCCTAAAATTAGTAAACGTCAAACTGTAAAAGATATTAAAAGCCGAATAGTTGGAGACACGATGATGTTTTGCTTTGTCACGCGTGAAAAAAAAAAGAAATCGTCGTCTATTCTGGAGGACCGAACGATAGGAATGACATGCGGCGGATTTGGGATAAACGTTGGTAAATGAAATTTTTCGTTCACGTGGGTATAAACCGTGCATACCTCATTGTTAATACACAGTCGAACATCGTACACGGATTGAGAGCAAGTCTATAAAGATTTGCCTCACTACCTCGTACAGTCGCTGAGTACCTGCGTATTATTCAGAGTCGGTACCACCTCGTGAATTTTCGTCCTCTCGACTTAAGCCCGCAATTCCGTCGAACGTGAACGCAATGCAAAAGTTCTCCGTGGTTATATTGGGTTTCTCTCCCTCTCTCCCCGTCTCTCTCTGGGCTTCTGGCTTCGCTGGCTCGAGAAAACTACGATGGACGTACGTTGATCCCTTCTCGCTACCTTGGGTATACATTATCGTTCGTTCTTCTTTCCTCTCGCCCTCTTCCAAATTGCGCTCTAGGCGACGTCAAGACTGGTCGGTCAAGACTTCCTTACGATGCTCAGACTGCAGGCGAAGAGGAAGAAAATAAAAGTAAGAAAAAAAAGAAAGAAAATAATGCCGGCGTCTCTCGGTACCTTTTGGCCTGTTGCCAAAAACCGAATCGAAACTACCATCGACTGCGGGAGAGTCGGGGGTGGTCGCAGCCGGGCTCAACGAGCCCGCGAGTACCGCGGAAGAACGTCCCCTGCTTTCCTCGTCCTCGCCACACCCAGCTCTCAATTTTGTTTGATCTTTCGGATTAAGTAACCCAATTCTTTTAACGGCGAACCATGACCGATATAGAACTCTGTTCTTTTGTGCGTCCGATAACGACAACGCACTTTCAAGTAAAAATCGATAGTTGGGCCCCAAACATTTTAGTCGCTGTATTTTCCCCACGATGTTTATTCTTAGATCAATTTTATTTTTCTGAATTATAATACATTTAATAAGCTACTAAAAACTTGATATTTAATCATTAAAAAAGCTCTTTAAAGTATTTGGTTTTGTTGAATATATTTAATATAAGCTATTTAATAACGACCCTGCATGACATCAAGTTTTATCTTTGGCCAGTGTCTATCACTGCACGGCTTTAGCAACAATAACCAATTGTTTACTTATAGAATTTTAATCTCCAAGTGAACTTCCTCGAACAAAGTTTGTACAGTGCAAAATACAACCACTGTAACTTGATGAAATGTTGGCACATGCAGATATCTTCAGGGTCATGTTTAATAAAAGGATCTTTAATTTAAAAAATGTTAACATTCTCGAACCGATCACGATGTAAGAAAACGTCGAAAGTATCGAGTAGCTGCCTGCATTTTTGTATCTATGCCACGTAGAGGAGAGCGGGCCAAAATGGGGCAACGGGGCAAAACGGGATTTCTGAGCGAAATGTCATTTTCCAATAATTTTTGGATCGGAAAAGGTGACAAAACTGGACAGAAAAGCCTGATGTATCCGATAGGGCGAATTCGGGCATCCAAAAATTATTGGAAAATAACGTTTTGCCCAAAAACTCCGTTTTGCTCCGCTCTACCCTACTACTTATTATTTTTTTAACCGATCGATTCGCCAATATTTTTTGTTTAAAAAAATGCAAAAATGAAGGCCAAAAAATTACGATCTGTACCTACTATCTAGGCAATATGCGCTTGGCCGGAACTGCGCACACGGCTAGATCGAATGCATCGCAGAATGTGAGTATACGAGCGTGAGGACCTCACCTACTTCTCGAACCACTCCTCGTTCTTTTTTATTTCTGTCTAATACCACATCCCGGATCGACCTTAACCTTGTGAGCCATATTTCCCGCAGGGATATGACGAACGTGTTGCACGCGATCGCGATTAATACACTTGACTCACATGACAAGTAACGTCGCTCTTCCGCCGATGATCTAAAAGCGTGACTCTCAGCAGTTACGAAAGGCATACAATATTAGCAGTGGCTCGAGAAGAAGGATCTTATCGGGATCTTCGTGGCAGAGCCTCGCGTGTAATCCTTCCTCCCTAGAATTTAAATCCTCGATCGTCTCGTAACGTCTTGCGTCTTTGGTCAATACACGCGGCTTTCCGTAATAAGGTCGTCCCGGGCGTCGATAAGGCTAGTCCGCGAGATAAAAGAGCACGGTAGGGATGGAAGAGAGGAGCTCGGAGAGCCGAGCCGCTTGGCTACGAACCTCGTTCGCGGAGATAGGAGAGAACCGGCGGCCTCTTTCAACTTCCAAGTGGAGTAACACTTATCTCCGTTTCCCAACCGGGGGGACTCGACGAAAAATACAAATTATTCTGTATTCTCTCGGCTCGACCCGATAAACATCGTCACAGATCGACATCTTCACAGCTTTGATTCGCATTATAAATTTCCTTGCGATGACGGCATTAAGCCCAGTTGACCATCACGGAAATCAAGTCACGGATTATACTGAAAACATATATTGGAAAGATGCTTGATTCGGGATTTTTGCACACGACCAATATTTTCAACTGCTATACATTTGGAGATAATGATATGAATGGATAGTGAGATTTTTAGCAATATAAGGTTTTTTAACTGTACACCGATAAAAAGGTTTGGTAATATCAACTAAGCTACGGCTGCGGGTGGCGAAGAAAATGTTTTGACGATTGAACACATTTTTTTTACCGTCAATAACAGAACAGTCAATTCAACTAAATATTCGGTCACATGACTAAATATTCGTTCAATCAAGTAAATATTTATTTCAATCGATCCAAATATTTCCTTCGCCACCCGCGATCGCAGCTTAGTTGATATTACTAAACCTTTTTATCGGTGTATGAAAACAGCAATCAAAAAAATAAAAACAGCCGAACTTGTGCTGTCCGGAACCTGACACGAATAACACACCGAAACAACCCTTTACACAACCCCTCCTAACACACTAAACACACTAAAAAAAACTACTCTACGAAAAAACGGACATCACCCCCATAATGACAAGAACACGAATACTCGCCAAAAGGTTCGCCTCCGCACGAATTCTGTACATCCAACCACTCTATATACAACCCACACAAAATGTAAACCCCAGATGCAAACACCCTACACTCACCGCGTACCAACAACTCGAGAGTATGGCACACGAAGATGCAAACTAAATCTAAGTATTTAATTTAAACTTGTACAACAAAGCGCAGCAGGGGCTGAAGGACTTAGGTCGTTGGCCCGTTGGCAATGGAAACTCAAATACATACTGTTAATATTTCCTACATGTATCGATGATCGCGACGATTTTATATTGTTATAGTAACTGTTCCTACTTAGGTGGTAACTGCGAGTATTAATAATAATATTAATAATACTACGAGTATTATTACGTTTGCTATAACGTTTTTTTCTGACAACAACAACATTTTTACCATTGTGACAATTACACTGAGAGAAGGATCTAGTATCTAGTAAATATGACTATATCTCTTGAGAGATGTTACCATAGCACACAGTAGTAGTCAATTATGGCGCCATCTATGGTAGGAAGCACAGGATTTATAAGAATTTTCCGTAGATATTATGGTAAAAATTCTTGGAAAATCTGAGACTTTCCACCATAGGTGGCGCCCTAGTTCTTCTTATTCCTCCTACCTTACGCCAAGTGCCATAAATGGCGCCCTAGTTGCGTACTACCATGACCTATGTGTGAGGGACTGAAACAAGGATGAAAGATTTAATAAAAACCCCTTTCCTTTCATCAAATCGGACATTCGAATAATTTATTTGGAGCGAACTATGTCAATACAAGTCTTCCACAGTATCGGTTTTGGGACGAACTGTCGCCTTTTCGCTATCGCTCTCGCTTCGTAAAACGCTGAGCGTTCCGCGTCACCTTGTTTACGCACTTCGCGGTTGCCTGCGCTTGGACAATAGGTGTCGATTTATCGCGGCTGTGATTAGACATTCACATATGGTAATTTTTCTTAGATGATCGGTAGTTTTTACTGTATAATTATTGTTGTCCCTGTGCCAAGTATTCAAATATACTACTCAGTAACAACCACATTCTTTCAGTCCATGAATTTGCAAAGATAGAGTTAAAATGGTAAAAACGGCCCCTGCACAACATGCTTTCGCTGTAATCGGGTTGGGCCATATTCACACCTTTTGGTCTTTACCCTACAGTCCAAAATATAAATGCCTTGAGTGCAACCATATGTTGCACATATCACACACATACTTTATCGATATACAGAGACAGAGTAAAAATGGTCAAAACGGCCCCTGCACCACATACTTTCGCTGAAATCAGGTTGGGCCATATTCACACCTTTTGTTCTTTACCCTCCAGTCCAGAATACAAATGCCTTGAGTGCAAATATATATTGCACATGTCACACATATACTTAATCGATATCTGTCGCATTTGATTTTTATTTTTCATGCGAGAGAGCGTGGGTCGATATTTATATCGATGAACAGGGCGTCGCTTGCCGCGTGAGATCATCCACGGCATAGCTTTGTCGCGCTCTCCTCGTTATGCTTTACGCCGTTTGCGACCAACTATTCCGATTACGTAATCGGCGCGCGGGACTGACGAGTAATTATAAGCCGACGTGGGGACGGATGAGCTATCGCGGTTTTTTCTGATGTACGTTATATATGTACACACACGTTGAAGTATGCAATGCTGACGGAAGTCGCAAGGCTGCCGCACTCCGATGTCAAGGCTGTGACCGATGACACCGCGAGACCCGAGTTTCAACACTTCCTGTCCAACGATCGTCGATTCTGGTTAGACTGTAACGTGTTTGCCTGTGTCGGCAACTCGAAGGAATGAGCAAAACTGCGATCGTTAGAACATTCGAGCTCCCGCGGCTGCTCGAGGTAACGCGGAGGAATTTCATTCGTCTATCCAATCACATCCGAGCGTCGAGGAATCTTGGAAATCTCATTGTGCCACGGTGATCCGCTGGTTGGACTGTAAAATCAATTTAAAGGTCGGTAACCTTTTTCTTTCATTTTGGTGTGACGAAGACTCGAATGTCACGAGAGCGGGGCGAGACGGAACAGCCCGGGGCAAAACGGACTACCTTGACAAATTTTTTCACTAGAAACGAAAATAAATGCCCTGAAGCGAGTTGAGGTCCGTTTTGACCCAATGATCCTTTTTACCCCACTCTCCCCTAATACTATGAATTCCTCCGATTTTGTTGCCACATTTTTCTTTTCACTAGTCAAGTAATTCATTTCTTTAACGCTGCAGACCACTCGTTAAATGTAGCTTCGCGTCAAAACTCGGTTTTCGTCGTGGATGATCAGCATTACACAAAATAAAAAATTATTACAATTTTTATTATCGACCATATACAGTAAAAAAAGGTTGTACTTTTTACAACCAGTTATTGTCCACCAATGTCCACAATTTTTTATTTGTCAATTTTATAGTTTTGCAAACAAAAGTACAAACTAAAATTTTCAATTACACGAGAAATGAAAGGACAGGTTTTTATATTCAAATAAGTGACAAACGAATTTGTCATTTATTTACCAAAATAATTTTTACGTAATTTCGCATTCCCATTTTACGAAACAATTTTTTACTGTGTGGTATTTGACACGCTCCTCGAGCCACTTACGGATGTACGCCTACAAAGCGGCGGTCCGATCGCGTGTCTCCATTCCCGAGGGATCACTGACCCCATCGATTGGTAAATTATCGTCGATCTATATGATTTCAAGCGGAGACCAGCGTAGCTAATTGCTAAAAGAAAAATCCGTCTCCGATCGGCTCCACGCTGCGATAAAATTAATATTGGCCCATCGGAAGTCAAACACTCGAAAGATTAATTGAAAGGACGGAGCGCGTAATTCAAAAGCTCCGTACGGTCTCGGTATCGCGCAGTCGCGAGTTAAGATATTAAAAGGTGTAGGAGTAAATTCCGTCGAGGAGACCTTCGAGAATTTTTCTGCCGCTCAGGCAGAAACTACCATCCCGGGAGGATTGCGATCGTAAACTCACCCGGCGGCACTTCCTTTCGGCTCGTTTATTTTAATCTCTCGTTGCTGTGATTTGTGGCCGGGCCGCTGGGATCTGAGAGGGGGGAGGGCGAGGGGACGCTTTCGCAATTCTACTGGAATCTGGAAAGTCAGATATCCACCTGCGCCGCCGGGTTCGCCGATGCTGTTATTATTATCACTGTATATCCGCTGAGCGTTTACGAGGGAGGAGTTTACCGACTCTCGGGATCAGATATACCTACTGGTTTTAAACGCGTTTCGTATATTCCGTACGCTACCACAATTTACCGGCCGGAGGGGGGGAAAGCCCATCGGCAATTTGTTTTTTGAGCGGTGGGACATCGTCGATCGTCCCGATCTCGGCGATCCTTCCGAGCCGGTCTGCGTACGTAAGCTCCGAGGATATCCTCGGAACGACGGGGGACACAGCCGCGAATATTCGTCGTTAGGTCCGATAACGAGGAGTCGATAACACCACTTCCTCCTCAGTGCTCCATCGAACTCGCTACTTGACTCGCTCGATGTCCTCGATTATCGACTATTTGCACGACGCTTATACTGGCGAATTTTTTTCTTTTTCTTTTTCTTTTTCTTTTTTTTTTGCTTCCTCCTTACTCGATCCACTAAACGATTCCAGATGCATTGCAAACTATTCGAGAACTATCACTATGGCGCCTCCTCGCCTTGACTCCTCGGCTACTCGCGTATTCATAGGTTTCACTTCCGGCATATTCGAGTATAAATACGCGGTAGAGACTCGCTTAAAAAATCTTTTTCTTCAAATAAACGTAGCACGGACCTGAAATATCATACATTTTTTTTTTTTTTACCGCGTAAATTTTTACGCCATCACCGCGTCAAACGAGTCAACCTCCGAGTTTGGTCAATTTTTTGTGTTCGGGCCTCGGGGATTTTTCACGGGTCCTCAACCGCACACAGTAATAAAGTTTGTACTTTTTACAACTTATTGTCCACGAGCGTCAAAAATTTGTTACTTCTTAATTTTCTGATCGCAACTATCCGGTTCTAATTTTACAAATAAAATTACAAACTAAAATTGTCAATGAAATGGGAAATAAAAAGACATGTTTGTATATTCAAGCCTGAACAAGCGAATTTGTCACTTATTTAACAATATTATTTTTACGAAATACTTTTGTAAAAAACTTCGTAATCTGATGTTACGAAATTATCTTTTACCGTGCGCTACGACCAGTAAATCGCGGGCGTTTTTTCATGCGATTTCTGTTTATAGACAAAAAAAACACGTTTCTTCTGAAATTGACCTCCCGTTCCCGAAATGTACGAACCTTTTCTTTTATACCCCCTATTCTTTCTACATCTCTATAATTTGCAACCCTAAACCTACATTTTCAATCCAACTCGACGACCCCCCATTCTAAAAGTCGATTCGTTCTGCTTCAAAAAAAAAATCCAAAAGTTCATTCGCGACGATCTATCGCGAGGAATGGCCAGTGTTAGCGCGGAGGGAGAGCTCTGAGCGCGGAAGTGGAGAATCACGAACCTTTTCTTTTATCTCACCCCTATTTGCAACCCTATTTGCAACCCTAAACGTACATTTTCAATCCCACTCGACGACCCCCCGTTCTAAAAGTCGATTCGTTCTTCTCAAAAAAAAAAATAGTCCGAAAGTTCGTTCGCGACGATTTCGTCAGGTTTAGCGCGTAGGGAGAGCTCCGAGGGCGGAAGTGGAGAATCAGGAGTGTGAGGAAGAGCCTCCGCCTTGTCCTTCCCGAAGGGATCCTTGCGAGGCTCTCCGGGGGCGCAGGAGCAATCTCCCTGCGTGTACGACTACTGCACATATAGTTTCCTAACTCGCTCCTCGCGTACACGCGAACCTTCCCTCCTCCCGGTTCGTCTCCTGTTCCTCGCGCACCCTCGTCCGGACTCTTCGTCCTGTTTTCACCGCGAGCGGCGGCACCGCCACCACCGCCCGATATGGTGGGAGTCTCCTCGTCGGTCCTCGCAGAATCCGCCGGGATGCGGCGGAGTTTCATCCCTCTATCCGAGCGGCAGCGACGGCGGCGGCGGCAGCAGCAGCATCAGAGCCGCAGCGCGCGCCGGGGCGGCTCCCGTGCAGCGCAGTCGTTTGCCCCAGTTGACCCAGGTCGCGACCGAGCTCTTTCTCCCCAAAAATTTACGTTCCACTCTATCGGAAGTGTCTAGCCGACCGGCGGTCAACGAGCTTCGATATTTATCGCTTTTCTCACTAAAAAAAAAAAAAAAATAAAAAAATATATGTATACATACATATACACATTTCGCGAGGCTTAAAAAAGCGATCCAACTGATAAGAGCCGATATGCGTAATCGGTCGACGGTTCGAGTGAGTGATTGATCGAGAGGTCGGAAAACTCCCAGTGCGAGACACGGTCCGTTCGCGCGTCGGTCAAGGTTCAAGTCCGAAATTGGTTTCCATAAGGGGACGAGAGTTTCGATGTAACTTTAGAAAATCTCGAGATTTATCAAGAACAGAAGGTTCCTTTGATAGGTGCGAAAGGAAGGGCGCGTCCGCGTGGAGCAAGAATTTCTGTTCCGAGGAACCTGAAAGGACAAGGTGTGTCTTGGGGGATTCTCATGGTTCGCGCGGTAGGCGAGAGATCGAGGAACGAGAACTTCGAAGCCGATAATGACGAGAGATACATCGTCGATATTGCCCAATCGGAGTTTTAATCGATCGATCTCGGTGGGTGAGTTTGATCGGAGGGAACCGATGAAATTTCGCCGAGTCGCCTCGACGAAGAGGATGCTACCGTCGGTGAGCCGTTCGTCCGATTCCACTGCGTTACCGTCGTTTTCGCCACCCAAGGGGACTACGTGGGCGAGACGCGTGCTTCCGTCCTTATCGCGAACTCTCGATAACAAATCGCTATTGGGGTACGCGAGGTTCGGAACGAAAGACGATAGTACGGCTGTCGTAAAATTGTGCCGCGGATCGGCCGGGATAATCGGAGCTGAGCTGGTTGCTCACTGAAATCGGATCTCATGTTTGAACTGAGATAAGGGAGTTCGCAGGAATCCCGAGAGTGTGCGAGGACGGAAGAAAAAAAAAAAAAATTCATTAAATCCACATGACGGATTCCAGCAGCAGCTCGTCGCTGTCGCGAGCCTGGCTGCGCGCTCGTTGCTGCAGGAACAACAGTCTCCTGCCGAGATGCAACAGCGGGGCGAGCCAGCATCCTCGCAGGCACGACGACGCGAACAATAACGCGAGCAAGCTCTGGGATCTCGAGGCCGCGAGGAGAAACGAAGAGGACACCGAAGAGGTAGCCTTCTTGCGCGAGGAAACTGAGACACTACTTCATCGTATCGCCTTTACCGTTTGGCACACCGCCCTCCACATTGAACGCGAGGTGCGTCACACGCACGTGCGCGGATATGTTGGTTATTTTTTTTTTTTTTACACTGTTACCAGGAGGCACGCGCCTTCGGGGGATTTTTACCCGAGACGTTGTAAATCGCACTTTGCACCCTTATTGAAATTATTGCTTGGGGATCACTTTTAACAGGAATCATCGATCGATAAACCATGTAAATTGAATGTTCGATACCTAGAAGCAACTGCTTTTTTTGTAAGTTGAGGTGTTCCTCTTAGGGCCGAATGGAGAGTCGTAAGATCATTCTTGAGTTTATAAGTTCTTAAGTTCAAATTTAGGTTCAGACTTGGACTTCACCTTAGGTTAAAACTTGGGTTAAAACTTGGGTTAAAACTTGGGTTAATACTTGGGTTAATACCTGGGTTAATACCTGGGTTAATACCTGGGTTAATACCTGGGTTAATACCTGGGTTAATACCTGGGTTAATACCTGGGTTAATACCTGGTTAATACCTGGGTTAATACCTGGGTTAATACCTGGGTTAATACCTGGGTTAATACCTGGGTTAATACCTGGTTTAATACCTTCTTTAATACCTGGGTTAAAACATGGGTCAAACCTAGGTTCCAAATAAGGTTAACTTCAAACTTACGTTTAATCTTGAGTGCAAATTTAAGTTTGAACTTTCTTTGATGCTCAAGTACGAGCTTGAGATCAAACTTTAACCGAACCATTAACAAATTTGAACAAGATTTACAATCGGGATCTCACGAAAGTTTTATTTTACCCGTTTCATTCCGCATAGCTCACAACTCGTCACATTAAACTTAAGAAGAGAAAATCTGCCGCCACACTGATGACTAAAGTTTCCTTTGCACAATTTATTTGTTACAGCACAATGGCAGCTACGACCATCAACCAAACAGCAGAAACTCGAGCGGCATGGCGGGGGGCAAACATCAGGTGAGAACAAGCCCTTTTTTCTTTGCTTTGTAGTTAACACACAAGCCTCGAACCCGATTTCGTTGATAAACATTTTACATGTCGAACACACAAGCTTGGACCGGAGACTTTCTTGCGACTTCGGCTCTTGATACAACTACGGCTGTTATACGGGCCCTCCGTAAGTTTATCGTCGCTGATAAGAGAACTCGGCAATTCGTTTCGCGCGCAATTCTCTCTCTAAATATTGAAAGAAGCAACGCTCAAACACAAACTATGCATACGCCACGACTTCGCACGCACAATTGCGTCACGCCCCTCCCCCCCCCCCCTCGTCCCTCCCTCGGAACCCCCACGAGCCTTTCATTTATTCCGTGAGAAAACATCCAGCATCGAGATTATTTACATTTCCGAGCCAACGACTCGAAGTCTTGGAGTTTCTTCTAGCTTCTTAACCGAAATAAGCTCAACCGGATACGCGTCTCTCGCTCCCGCGAGGAAATATATATTCGCCCGCACATTCGCGGTCATTCTATTTTTGAAAATAGGTTGTTTTTCCGTTTATTTTTTCACTCGCCCGCGAACCCGCCGTGCGCCGCCGTAATAGTGGCAATTCGAGCGCCAGACAAGAAGCGTTATTTGACTTGTTCCCAGCCCACCCCGCTGCGCATTTATCCGCTCCTACGCTGCAGTCGCCGCGAAAGTTTTCGCTATAAATTCTCGTCGCTTCCCTTACTTCGAAATAAAAGAAGTAAAAAATTGGGGGAAAAAACGGGAGAAAAATAAAAGTGCGGAATTCCTTTTATCGCAGTCTAGCTCGAGCCCTCTCTCAAAGTTCTCCGGAGAGTTTCGAGACAGAGGCAGAGGGCAATTCCCACGAGAATTCCAAGGGGGAAGCCTCTCCCGTACGAAATATCGTTATTACCCGCTCGCGCGTCGCTTCCTGCATTCAGGCATTCACACTTTTCTTTTCTTTAGTATGTTTTTTTTAAATATATATATTTTTTTTGACGTCGAATCTCACGAGTATAGGAATTCTTCGGATGCTGCTTACTTCTCGAGTATATTGTTACCGATAGGCTTGAGGCCCGACCCATTGCCGCGCTGAACCGCGGGACCAACAGTGTCGGCGAATTCCAAGCAGCTTCTTTTAATTTTATTTTTTTAATTTTAGAAATTTCACTAAAATATTTACAGCGTTCCCGTGGAGTCTGAGAAATCCCTCTCCCGTGTTAATCATTCGAGAGCCGGTGCTCAGCCCGGCCGGAGAGTCGCTTCCAATTACAAATTAATCGTCGAGAATTACTCGAACGAGAGTTAATTGAAATTAGTAGCGCCACTCTCGAGGCTCCCACGAACTCTCCATCTGGCCCTCGACGAGACAATTGATCTCGATCGAGTGCAGCGCGTAGGTATAATTCGTTCCGTTTTTTTTTTTTTTTCGTTCGAAAAAGAAATTTATTAATGCCATTCGAGATCGTGAGACGAACCTGCGCTCCTCGGCCCAGATGACGAAGCCGCCGAGCAGTTTCGAATAAAATCGACAAACATGGGCCGCAGTTGGTGTTGCCTGTGCGGCGCCCACGCGAGTTCCCCCGTAGCTGCAAATTGAAAATTTTACGATTTCGTGCGGCGACCACCAAAAAAAAGTTCATCGGAAGGCGGGTCGCTCTAAAAATACGTTTATGGGCCCATAACCCGCGGGACCGGCAGTCGCTCTCGCCGTTGCCCATACGCTACCTCGTGTACCCTATGAGCATTGCCTCCGCAGCTAGCTCGCTGGCGAACGGGCAAAAGTCCTGCCGATCCTGCAACTGCAGCGAACCTTCATGACCACGCCGCATTTGTCTCACCACCATAAATCCCCCTTCTACCGTTATGCTCACGTGTGAAATTGCTATTACGTCTCGTACCGCGGCCGCCACTCGGCTCTCGCGTCTCCTGCGCGATGCTCTCCGGAGCCTGCACAGCTGTCGGGCTCGCAACTGCGGCGCTGCAGCATCCGGCTAGAGCCCTCTTTCGCTAAAATTTTACACTGACAAAAAATACAGTTGAATCAACTAAAGATTCGGGCAGGAACATTCAAATAAACACAGGGTGTTCCATTTTAATCTTACACCCGATTTATCTCGAAAAATACGGCTTCGATAAAAAATTGAGTTTAATGAAAGTTTTATGGTTCGAAGGGGGACGTTCAAAAAAATTTTTTTTTGGGCCACAATTCTAAATGGCCGCGCTAAGATGGCTTACGTTTTTTTTTAAATGGAAACACGACATTTCTTTGTCACTGAAAAATTTGTCGAATCAAAACTAACAACTTTTGTAGGAACATTTTTTTTATAAAGTCCATAATTTTTGGAGCAGAATGGTGGTTTTGGTGGTGAAGGGCGGTTTTGGTGGTGCGTGTGTGCGTCCACACCCGCACACACACACACACACACGCACGCACACTTACACTTGAGATGTTAAAGACTTTATGTCAAAAATTGTGTTCTACTCCAAAAATGATGGACTTTATAAAAAAAATGTTCTTACAAAAGTTGTTAGTTTTGATCCAACAAATTTTTTAGTGACAAAGAAATGTCGTATTTCCATTTAAAAAAAAAAACACGTAAGCCATTTTTTTTAACGTCCCCCTTCGAACCCTTTCAATAAAACTTTTATTGAACTCAATTTTTGATCGGAGCCGTATTTTTCGCGATAAATCAGGTGTAAGATTAAAATGGGACACCCTGTATATTGTTGGTACAGCAAAAAGATTGGTTGGTTCACCAATTTTCTGGATGTTTTCACCAAATAATTTCTGAAGCATTAAAATATTTTGTTCGGCCAGCAAAATATTTATCTGAACGTCTCTGCCCGAATGTTTAGTTGATTGAACCGCATTTTTTATCAGTGTAGATTACTTCTTTTATTACATTTTTGGCCACGTGAAGTTTTAAGCAAACCTCAAGATAAAGATTAGTTTAGAGTATTTTAAAAAATCGATACATCGAATCATTACTAGCATCTGATTTAACCCAAGATGCAATGAGAAAAGGGGACAAAACGGCGCATTTTTACCAATTTGTTGCGAGAAAAATGTATAATCTCAAATGGAAGACGCGGGTTCGATTTGCCCAGGTGTTCCGTTTTGCCTCGCTCTACCCTACTGGAGAACAATTTGAACAAAGTTGACGAGCTTGATTTCTCAAAATTTTACAGCTTCGATAATTAATTTTTACGTCAGAAGTTGTCTGTTGATTGAATATCGTATGTGACACATGGAATGCAAATTTAAAGTACAGTTTAACCCTTCAGTTGGCAACGTAGCGTATTCGCGAAGCTCGGAAAACAGCTATTTTATACAATAATCTTCGTCAATTCCAATCTGAATATTATGAAAAAAATTAGCCAATAGTCAATGCATAAAAAAAAAAACATTTTTGGTGAGAATTTAGTTAATCAAAATTCACATTTGGGTGTAAAAATTCAAAAACCAAATTTCTCCAAAGTGACAAAATGTTCGAATATTTTTATGCAGAAACAGTGAAAAGAGTTTAAAAAAAGATCGTTTATTTTTCAATGTTTTTTTACGGTTGAGGGGTTGAGGAAAGAGCAATCGAAAACTCGAAAACTCAGAGCGTCGCTCGCGATGATTCGCATTGCCCCTCGTCGGGCCGGTATCTATCCGTCTGCCATGGCGACTGTCACGATACGAATCGCGATAACGATCTATCCGCACGACTATCCTCAATCCTACGTTGCAACATAGCCAAAGCGTTCCCGCGTGACGTTTTGCATCTAGGCCATAAACAGAGGAAGGACTGCTCGGGGAATAAGCTCCGGCGACGCATTTCAGCCGCGAGCCAAACAGCACAGTGCAGTAACCGTAGACAAGCCGCCGGCCAGAGGTTGGAAAGCGAAACACAGACGGAGCAGTAACGCTTTATAGGACAGTATAGAAGAACTCCCCGGGTATGAAGGAGTGCGCAAGTAGAAAAAGACCAAAAGTCGCCGAGCGGGCGCACGAACATTCGCCAAGATTTCTCTTCCTCCTCCTCTTCGTCTTCTTTTTCTTCCTCCTCTTCGGCGCCCATCACACAGCGGCATACGTCTATGGGCCCCGGTAAAACAAGCGACGACCTCCCGCTGTTAACTCGCCCACTATAATACCGCTGATCCTCGGACCGAACCTCCACCGTCAACCTTCCTCTGTGTTCGTCATCTATTTTCCATCCGCGTGGGGGCTTGTCACGCGATCACCGTCCCCGGGGTTACAAGTACCGTGAACTACATTCGCTCCGGAGGAAAAAAAATGATTTGGGAAACTGCCGACCGTACGGTGAGAACGAGCGCTGGAACTAGCGAATCGTACGCTGAGTCACGACAATTTAATTCCCGGCTGTTGTCCAGAGATTCGATACAAAGTGGAATCTTAAGGCGATATGATGAACACCCTCCCGTCCGCCATCTTTGAGCTCGGTCGGTAACACCTGTATAGGGAATAATGGGGAAGTCTGTAATACCGCCTTCCCTATTTTCTCGGAGACTCTTAAAAGGTGGTCCTTGCGTCATGCGTGACGCCACTTAAGTTCGAGAGAGGAATGAGACAGATTACAAACACTTCTTGATGGAATAAAAATCTGATAATAATCATACGTATTCTAAAAAAATTACAAATCATTTTCATGAGAAACTTTTCATTAGGTTGTCGCGTAATTTGTTGCATAATTTTTTATTTCAGTAATTTGTTCATAACATTTTGGAATTATTATTCTGCACAAACAATCATTTTAGCACGTTCCATAGGCTTGATTTTTTTCAGATTTTTATCCGATCGGGAAGTGTGTGTAATTCTCTATTTTTCCTCTCTCAAACTTAGGCGGCATCACACATGACGCACGGACTACCTTAAGGCGAGGTAAAGCAACTCAGTCGGTAATAAAAACTGTAACGAATGGCATTCGGAGATGGTAAACATTTTACGAAAATGCAAAGTGTTAGCTAATACACAACAATCCACCGAACGAATGTGTTTGGAATTAAGAGGAATGGAAAGCTTGGATAGACATTCTATAGTAAAAATCTTATTATCACTTCGATCCGATGATTTATTTGTCAGATAACGTAGAGCAAAGAAATACTTGCGGCATTTTGGAGTATAACTACATGGTAGCGTCCTTGGCTCGCTTAAAAAATGTTTTTTTTTAAGTACTTGGCGCCGAGACACTACCACGTCTCTTGATGTAGAATTCAATACCGCGTCCGAAGATACTTCGCTTTTACCCCAAATGTCAACCATTCCGACATGACATTGATTCGAAAAATGGAACCATCACTTTTGCACTCATACGTCACGCGTCACAAGTTTAAACACACCTTGATATATGGAACAGAAGGAAATTAGGTATTTGTAATCGATAGATAGACGCATGAAAATCTGATGTGCTTAAGGGAATACGTCACACAGCGACTTTAATCCTTTTGGAACGTCGCTGTCTGACGTTCCAAATTATTTTTTCATTGCTTTATAACAAGTATTATAAAGCAATGAATGAGGCTTTTTTAAAAGAATTTCTAATCATTTTTTCACCACTTGGATTCTGAGTTACATGTGCTTGAAGTTGTGTCAATTAGCATGAGCTGCATATGGTGCCGCATGAAAAGCAACGTTCTTTTTTGAAAAATATATATTTTATTTAAAAAATAAAATCGAGTGTGCCTACAGATTTTCGAAGATATAACGAGTTGAAGGAGCTTCGAATCTGCGCACCGAAAAAAAGGTTTGGTAATATCAAACTAAGCTGCGGTTGCGGATGGCGAAAGAAATATTTGGTCGATTGAAAGAAATATTTAGTTGATTGAACGAAAATGTAGTAGTTTAAACGAATATTTAGTAGTTTGACCGAATATTTAGTTGCTTCAACAAATATTTACTTTGATTTAAAAAACATTTTGTTCAATCGAACAAATATTTCTTTAGCCACTCTCAACTGCAGCTTAGTTTGATATAACCAAACATTTTTTACCTAGGCCTCAACCACTGCTGGGAACATGTCCCTACCACCCCCCACCATTGAGAAACGGCGACCATGTGACGTTTTCCGTTAAAACCATATGAGATCTCATCTCTGCGGCCACGCCCGATCTCGGTCTGAAACAAAAACTGTAATTAATTTTTATTTTTTTTTTTCAAGAGTATTAAACTCTTCTATTACATGGTAAATTATTAGTGTCCGCTCCATGCCAGACAAGAACGTTCATAATTTTCATTGAACCGCCAAAATTGAAGACCCTCAAAAGAAAAATGGATTACAGATTGTCTTACCGACCGAGTCTGCCCCATGCTGCTCTCAACCGTTGAAAGAGGTCTCTAATAATTTTCGTCCAGTCGAAAAGCGTGAAGAGCCTTGACAGAAAAATGAATTACAGATATTGTTACCGATCGTCTCCGCTTCGCACGGCCCCAGTAACGATGAGAATAAAATAACGAGGTGCGACGTAAGTTCGGTCCGCACGAACGGCGAACAAAGAGTTACGAAACCTTGAAGAGTCGTGAAGAGAGGAAGGGGCGATCCGCACGTGAATTCTAGACTTCGATGTCTAACCTTGTCGCGGGTTTTATGTACAGCGCAGCGATAACGAATTCTACACTCAAAGTTAAGCGTCTTGCCGATAGAAATCTACATTGGCGACTTGAACAATGACACACTCGGCGTGACGGTTTGGGATGCGAATGAGCGTGCAGCCGCGAGAGGCGACGTGACATAAGAGCGTACTCGGTAGCTGTGCGGCCGGAGGAGAGAAGAGAGCGCTTTATATACACGTGTGTCGTAACTTGCGCGCACAACGGTGATGCTGGCACTGATGGAGACCACGAGATCCGCGTACCAAGTATCCCGGACGAATTCAAACCGAATCCATCCTGATCCTCGTTGCTGTCATTCCCATACGAAGCGAGCCTCTCTATATGGAGACGCGAGAGCTCTCCGCCTGCATACGCGAGGGGATATAATATAAGCCTCGTCCATTTCTCACCGGGACAAGCGCCGCCAGACTCTGAGAATCGTTTTCTATCCCAACCGCTGGGGGCAATCGTGGATTTCACTAATGTAATCCGATTTTTTTTTTTTACTTTCTCATCGCGTACGTGGTAAAACGTAACGAGAGAAATTGTAATCCAAAAGTACACCCAGAAAGAAAAATTTGACGGCTTCCGTTTATTTGGGTTAAGTAAAATATTTAGGGGAAAAGTGGGGAATATGGACCATATATCATTGATTTACGTGTTAATCGAGGTGGGCCATATTCACCACTTTTACCCTATTTGATTTAAATAAATATTTATTTAAATTCAGTAAATAGTGACTTATATGAAATGAATATTTATTTAAAGCATTTAAATATTTTACTTAAACCAAAAAACGGTGGCCGTCAAATAAACTTTTTTTCTGGTTGTAGTTTTTCATGTTATGGTTCAAAAACATTTTTTGCATGGCCCAGAATGTGGAAAACGCCTTCTTCAATTTTCATCCGTCCGTACGTCTGTAGGTCCCGTCCAAAAACACAATGACTTTGGAAACATACTTCGTATCGCAACGAAATTTGCACGCTTCTACATACGGGAGAGCGGGGCAAAATAGCACAGCGGGGA
Organism: Ichneumoninae sp. A BG-2022a; assembly: GCA_030522665.1. NCBI lineage: Eukaryota > Metazoa > Arthropoda > Insecta > Hymenoptera > Ichneumonidae > Ichneumoninae sp. A BG-2022a. The sequence goes on from JAPYZC010002237.1 coordinate 23,314, forward strand.
AAAACGACATAATGAGACAAAATGCAATTTTCCAACAACTTTTAGATGGTGGTAATGTGGTTATTCGTGGGGCAAAACGGGGTTGAAAATCCGTCTGTATCGTCGGGACAAAATGGGGCATTCAAAAATTATTGGAAAATTGAGTTTTGCTCTCACTGTCCCGTTTTACCCACTGTCCCATGTTGCCCCGCTTTCCCCTATGAAAAGCAGTTTCGGTATTCAAGCTTATTCATCAAACCCCTTTCGGTACTTTTTTAAATTTAATTACAAAAAAAGGTAATAAATTGTCTAAAAAATGTAAATAAAAACCGTTATAAAAAATGGTAAAAAATGGTCCAACAATGTAAAAAAAAAAGATATTGTATTAAAACGTTGTTTGGTCCGCAGGCAGACTCGGAGCCGGGTGGCCGGAAAAAGATTCGAAATTCGGTGCATCGCAAATAGCGCTCCTCTCGATCCATATGCATGCACGCAAACGGTTATGATTTTCCTGCATCGTCTTCCCACACGGTCGCATAAATGCATATGCATGTATGTATCGTTATTACATCAGCGGAGGGACCTCGTTCTCTCGGCTGGATCGGCACAGTAGTAGTGACCGGCGCAACTCGCGTAACGAGCGACTTCTATAAAATCTACTCCCAGTCTCTGTCCATCTCCATCCGTCTGTCCGACGCGATTCGCACGAACAAAATTACTCGCTACTTTGCAAACGTATACGTCTATCTTGCGCAAAGTGCACGAAATATGCTGCGTAGAGGCTTGCGCTCCACATCCTCAGTATCGTCGCGCGCTACCGACCGTCCGGTCGTCTATGCCTCCGTTAGATCCTCGCGAAATAAAACTACATCGAATAAATCCTAAAAAAAAAAAAAATCGATGATCTATCAATCGATTAAATAAAAAACCTCCGCTCTCCGAGCCGCGATCATGAATATCGCGGATAAAACAGTACCAATCACTATAATGGAATTGAAAAATCACTGAGAGCAAAGATCAATCGTGATCTATGGATCATTTTGTTCCTACAGAACGACAAAAAAAGTTTGTTAATTTTAAGAAAGACCGAGTGCTTCGATCGCCTCGCGATCGTTAGCTTAGACGCACATGCAGATCGAGTGTAATTTCGGCTCCCACGGGCCGTCGTCGCCATGGGGAAGATCATCATCGTCTGGATTCGTTACTTTCCCGTGTTCTCCAAGGTTTCTGTTAGCTACCTGCCGGAGCGATAAACCTCGATGATAAAGACATTAACATTATGCTTATCTTATTGTTATTATTTTTTTTTATTAATTCTTTTTTTCCTCCTTCAGTTACAGAAAGCGTCGACGACGACGTCGTCTTCAAGGACGCCGGGCGTCGGTGCGGACGCCTCGAGCACGGGATCGGGCAAGGCTGGACGCGTCAGCGAGGTAATGGAGCTCTGCTACGTCACCGAGAGGATCATCGCACTGTGGTACAGGGAAGATGCTCAGGGGGTCCTTGAACACGCCACGACGCTCTTGCGAGGAAAGCACGCCGACAATTACATGGTAATTCGCGTCACATTAATCAACGGCCGGATGACATTAGCAGCGGCGTCCATCCACCGGACCCGCTTCTGCTTTAACGCATTCGGCCCGGCCTCCGCAGAAAATTGACTTTGGCAGAAGGTCGGGGTGACTCCATGAATTCACACCGCAAATTTCCACTTGCATTAACCGCCGGTTTACGATCGTAATTTCACGAAACAGCCCCCTCATACCCAAAGCTATTAAATAATCTTTGCCTTTTATACGCGCTGTGTACTAGGAAGCGCAATAAACGCCCGGTCTTTATTGCTGATATCTGAATATATATCTGTGTATGTATATATGTATGTATAATTTTTCTTTTTTTTTTGTTTCACAGATCTTTAATTTATCGTCACCGGGACGTAACGGGGAGTCGAACACTCGTGAAGTTGGTTGGCCGCACGGCTTGGCACCGAGTCTGGAGAGGCTCTGCGCCCTCTGCAAGGAGCTGGACTCCTGGCTCAACGCCGCGCCGAATCGCGTCGTCGTCCTTCACGCCAAGTGAGAACCATACAATGATAAATGGACGTCGCGATTTTCGGCCGTGCTTGCGTATGGCACGGACAACTGTACACAGTAAAAAAAGTTCTTACTTTTTAGAACTTATTGTCCACAAATTTGTACAATTTTTTATTTGTTAATTTTCTAGATTTACAAACAAAAGTAAAAACTGAAATTGTTAATTGCACGAGAAGTAAAAGGCAGGTTTGTAATATTCAAATCTGAACAAACGAGTTTGTCACTTATTTAACAAAATTATTTTTACGAAACTTCGTATTCTGATTTTATGCAATTATTTTTTACTGTGTACGGCGACTATAATTACGCAGATTTAATTCCGTACGACGGATAGACCGAGTGTGTAATGACGAAACTCGTCGACCCGTCCTTTTTTCAGAGGCGGAAAGGAACGCCTCGGAGTTGCGGTATCGGCGTATATGAACTACAGCAGTATATGCGGCGGAAGGGATCAAGCGCTGGATAGATTCGCCATGAGGAGGTTCCTCGACGACAAAATTGGAAATCTTCACGTACCCTCACATCGCAGGTACAATCCACTTTATCAAATCCACATGTCAATGTTATCGTAGTGAAAATAGCGATAAATGCGGCGAATTTTACTTCCGGAAAACAACTCAGTTGCAAAGTCGTCGGGTCGTTGATAAATATTATTATTATTATTATTATTATTATTATTATTATTATTATTATTATTATTATTATTATTATTATTATTATTATTGGAATTATTATTATTATTATTATTGGAATTATTCATAGCGGTCAACGGAAATGAGCAGTTAAAAACAAATTACCTGTCTTAAAGAAATTGGTCATTAATTTCAAAAGTCACGAACCTTTGTCGAGATGAAATTACGTGACGAATTTAATTATTTTTTTGCTTTCGTTTCGTTCAGATGAACCATCGAAAACATATAATTTTACGGTGATTTCAATGTAGCGAAAACGTTTTTGTTCGTTCGATGATTCGCCGACTCCGACTGACGGGAACCTCACCGAGGTTGGTTAATCGAAAAATTGACCTCGAAACGTATTTCGTATCGTTCCGCGTAACGCACGCAGACGCTGATTATCGGTTGTGCCGAGATAATGACGATAATGATGCGGTAACGACGTGCGATCGACTACCCCGAAGGCGATATTTTCAGCTCGACTTTGTTCGGAATGTAACATCCCATATCGCATTAGCATAACGTTGCGTTAATATCGATGTTCACTGGGTTTTATAAAAATGCCGTTATCGGTAATCTCTCCCGTTTGCTCTCGCGCGACGTGTCGTGTCGATGATAACGATCTTTCGGAGTCTCGTGTGGTTTGCGCGAGCCCGCCTCACGTGTGATACTACAAGACGTTAATGAGTTAAATTGATTCGCAGGTACGTCGAGTACTTCAGCGGTCTTCTCGCCGGATCTCTGAGGATAAGCCCGTCGCCGCTGTATCTCACACACGTAACAGTTCTCGGTGTGCCGCTCTTCGAGCCAACGGGATGTCGAGCTTTTCTGAAAGTTTACGAGGGCCTCACACCTGTTTACACCTCGGATCTGTACTCGGTCACAAACGCACGGGAGTTCACCATCAATCTCGGTGGCCTACGGCTCAGGGGAGACATTCTCGTAAAATGCTATCACAGGGTTTACTCCAAACAGAGCCGGGAGGTCATGTTCTCGCTTCAGGTGATTATTATAAATTTTCTTTTTTTTTTCTAACATCGAAAAAAATTTAGAAGCCATGTGCAAATCATTTAGCAGCTTCTATGATTAACATAAAAAAATGTTTACATGTCATAAAATTGAAACCGTCAAAATTGACCGCGATATTTATCATAGGAAATGGCAAACTGAAATTTGCGAATTGCGTCGTTTTGAGCCCATTTTTAATCTATTCTTTACGGCTGATTGTAAAACTTGTAACTCATTTTACTCCTCGCGTGATAATTGATTCAGAAACTGGTGTCTAGCGTAAAACACATATTTTTCGGAAAATTCAAAATTACATAACATCTTGAATAGGGCTTTAATCTTCACGAAAATGGCACTGAACCAAGCGACGTGACAACTCTAGTAGTGAACCAAATTTCAACTCGCTGTCTGAAACCGTTTCTGAGTTGTAGCCGTTTTAAACGATGCATATCAGTCACACGCCTACATGTACATCCGGATGCCATCTAAAAACCTCATTTCTCGATGTTTTAGGCTATTTTAAGACCTTTGACATGGAAATCTCGAAAAAAAGCCTAAGACATAGTTTCCTCTACGAGGAAGCAATATTATTTCAAACAACAGAATTGAACATAACAGAAGCATACATTTTATTTTACAAATCATTTTTTATGCGTGCATGGTATACAGACTTGAATGTGTTTTTCGATGAACCCCGTTCTCAGCATCCCCCTTTATTTCCCTTATTTACAACCACTGATCTGTCATATTATTTACAATTTGTCAATAAAAAAAAAAACTCAACATTTTTCGTCCTGACAGCTACACACACAAACTATGTACAGTTTACAACAATCCGCATATAATAATTTTTTATCCACTTTCCATTATCGCTATCCGTGTGTCACCTTATCGTATCTTATCGCTGATCCATGCTTTTTTCTATTTTAAATATAGTTCCACACCTGCGTCATAACGGAGAACGTAGTGTCGTTTCCGCGCTCGGAGTTGGACGTGGCTTGTCAGGATCCCCGATGTCCGACCGACAGTGTCGTGACATTGTATTTCGCGACCGACGCGAGACGCCAGGACGGCCCAGTACCGGCACCGACGCCCGCCGTGCCGCACGCCTCGGCCCATCACGACCCCATCCTGCACTGGGACAGCTATACGAACCTGGAGATCAGCGACGACGGTGAGTTTTCCGAGCCACGGTGACTAACGTCGCTGGAAATACTCATAAGCTCGGCTCTCTGCACCGGATACATATACATATATATATATAACATACGTAGGTATGAACTACGAAGTGAGCTCTAAACCGTACGAGTTATAGCCAAAGGTAACTCTCTCGCGATCCCACCCTGTCTCTCTGCACTCCGGTTCCACGTTTACTTACTCTGTAAATAGATCAAAGGTCAAAAACGATAGAAACGGAGGATGCGCAAGGTCCGCGGAGTACCAAGAGAAAGATAAATATATATATATATGTACATATATATGTCGACGTATATAGGGTTCTGGCGACCGCGTCTGCGGCTTGGATATCGGAACGGGAGGCAGGGAAGGAGAGGCGAGCCCACGGGCGTTCTCGGAATACGGCCAAGACCTTAATTAGAAGTTCGACGGCCAATTTTCCAACGAGATATCGGCGGGCTGCCTCTCGGCCTTAACGAGAGAGTGTGTGTATATATGTGTGTGTGTGTCCTGTCCTCCCCATTCGCCCCGTTAGTTTCTATTATTCGTGGAATCGAAACGTCGATTCGGCATGTAAATTCATTTGGCACGAAGCCGATGGTGAGCTCTGTCCGGCGCTATCAAAATGGTCCTTCGCATCGGTGAAAATTCGACGAACGGAAAATTAGCGGATGAAAATGAATTATTTATTCCGCAGGGTTTGCGGTGGAGTTTGAGGAGCGTGGGTTTTGGTGCGGTCGGGCTGATATTCGGTGAGTTTGTGGACGAGAAGATTCGCGGTTGGAGCTTCCAATAAAGCTTTGACCCAAATTGGTCCCGATGCTAAATCGACGCCATTCGTCACGCGATGGAATGGCTCGCGAACGGGGGAGGGGCGGAGGGCGATATCAGTCGGGCAACCGGGGGGTGGTCCGTGGTACGGAACGGGCTCTCGAGCCTCTCGCCAGCCGCGGAGGGTGAATAGCGCGAGAGAAACGGGGTTTTAACGCGTGGGTTGGGCCCCGCAGATTGGACTGCAACTGAGCATACGACCACAACACTCGAGGTGGGTGCGACCTCCTATCTTCTCCGCCGTGTCTACCTGCACGCTCGTGTGTCATCCCGAGCCGACAAAAGGGACGGCGAGGGCGCGCAACCGAAGCGGAATCAATTCCACGTATCTCGATTATCCTACCCGGCGGGCCTCGAGGTAAAACTGCAGTCGCCCAACGAACGTCGACGACCTCGAAACTCCGGGTAGCTCACCTTGACCCAATTACGATTTAATCGTCGGGCACTCGCGGACTCGATACCCTGTGTGTCCCTTTTACGCTCGTTTCAATCCGTCTGTCAGATGCCGCTACCCCGCTCGCTTTGTTTCCACTCCACCTCACTCGTCGAGTCGGGATAAACGATTCGGGCGCGCACTGTTGAATGCGGAGTTGTGTTTTTTTTTCACGTCGAGGACAATCGGCGTGTCGCAGTGTTTCTGGGTTTCGAACACAGTCATCTCGACACTTCATCGCTTCGGGCTAAATTAAGGTTATCATTTCACTGATAGCGAGGATTGTACGGAAATATTCTTCGGTTGATGAATTTTGTACCTTGAGATTACAGAAAAGCTTCAAGGTGGGCTTTTTACTCGGTGTAACTCTGCCACCTCGGGGTTTCCAATGAGACTTTTTTTTCTGTTTGATTACCTGTGTTGACTAATGGTGCATCAGACCGGCATTCCCAAACAAACGGTTCATTCGATCGAAATATCAGTACTTCGCGACAGGCTAAAAATCTGAAAAAAAATCAGCCGTATTAATGATGTAAGGACCTTTGTTTTACATAACAATAATGCCAAAAAAAAATTAACACATTTTTTTATGTTTAAAAAAATTAGACAAATTTTTATTTAAAATGAATTCCTTGATACTTTAGAATTTATACACTGGAAAAAAAATATCATTGATTCGAGTAAAATTAGCTTGCGGGCTGCCAAAGAAGTAAAAAAGTTGTTCCAATTCTACTCTGAATTCGTACAATTTCATACCGAATTGAAACGATAACATATCGCCTTGACAGTCTTGCTGTCGTTGTTTCAATATCATACGGAACTGTAAGAATTGGGAGTAAAATTGAAACAATCATTTTTTTCTTTGACAGCGAGCAAGCAATTTTTTTTCAGTGTATGAATTTTTTCAGAATTTTCTATGATTTTGAAAAAAAAATTATTTGAAAAATCGATGCAGAGGCGCGAATTTCGGATATGCTTTCTTATGTATTTTTCAGAGCTGGGCAAAGTACTTAAAGTACTTGGTATTTGAAGTGCCTAGCACTTTGAGTACCGGCAAAATATTCTTAAACATCATTCTAAAACAAAGTAGTACTCGAAGTATTTAGTACTTATGGTACCGCGTACTTAAAGTATTGGATACGTACGGTACTACGCATCAAGTACTTTAAGTACTTTTGCCCAGCTCTGGTATTTTTATTATCGAGAAAAAAAAAAGAAATCGACGCAGCCAACTGAAGGACGTTTGGACCAAAGGGATAAAAATTTTAAAGCTTTTGATCGCATTAGCTCTGTCGGAAGATTGAAGAATTACGAGATGCTGTTATGGGATCTTACATGCACGCATATATAATTATAACGACGAGGGCTTGGTTAGCATATCGGCGCCGAGGCGCGAGGGAGTAAACGATGCGTGCTAGGTGGTTTTCGTCTTGGCTGCGGCGTATCTCGCTCTTTCTTTCTCTTATAAAACGGCGGTGGGGAACGACCGAGTTATTCTTGGCAACGAGGCGCCCCGTTGATTCAGACAGTGCGCCTATATACAAAAGCAAAAGAGAAGCCCGCGAGAGGAGGGGTCGAGCTTTCGTGCTATTTCGTATAATCGTCAGTACCTCACGACGAAGCTTGTTAGAAAGTCATCCGCGTCCCGCGCGCTCCCATTTCCGAACGGAGTCAGCTTTTAATTTTATTTTTTAATTTTATTAAAATTAATTATATATTATTTTTATTTTTAAATTATATATTAATTTTATTTTTAATTTTATTTTTTGCAAGTGACATTCGAAACGCATTTTATTTTTTTACCAAGTATTTTTGCATTTTGGAGTGATCTTCGAGTGAGTAAACGATGATATTTTCTACCACCAATATAGTGAAAATATAGACAGACGGAATTAAAAAAGAAAATCTAAAATACTGTAACGACCGGGACTCATATCGATCGTCCGTTCGTTCGTCTAATGTCAAACCTAACTAATACCGTGTGTCTTAACGAATAGTCAGCTACGATATTCGTTACAATACCTTCGAATATCTAAGAGTGCAAATTTCGCGATGCGGATATTTTAAAAAATAAAAAAATATTTCTGTATTAATCGACAAATTGTAAATCAGTTACGGAGGAATGCGACAAGCCCGTCTTCCCGTCGGCAGTTACAGGTGGGAAAGTTTTATTTTCCGTGAAGCGGCTCTTCGTCGTAGTCCACGGTAATCAGAAATGTGCCTCACTGGAAGATCGCGGACGCTAGATTTTCCATCGCCGGCCTCCGGAAAAATTCCGATTCACGTTGCTGTCATTTTTTTTTTTCTTCGCGCATTCCGACAATGTATTTGGAGAAAAAAAAATTGATACCCCGAGGGGTTTGCGAGCGCATTGATGGGAAAAAGGGTCACGGGGAGAGGTAAAACTGTCGTTAAAGGTGACGCAATAACGCGGGGGTGTAGGAAGGCAGCGGCGTAGTGGGTCGTGTGGAATAACGTCGTGGCGAGGTCCCAGAGAGGTAAACAATGCTGACGCAACGTTCAGGAAGACATACGAGCCGGCGACAAGACAATGGATCCCCCGGCTTTCTCGCTCTCTTTCTCTCCAGGATTTTTTTTCCTTCGTTTTTTTCGCTTTTTTTTAACCAACACCGGCTTTCACCGTTTCGCTCACCCTCCGCGGCCTTCTTCGTCAACTACGCTCGCGCGGAACAAAAAACGTATCCGTGACACGCGGCCTCCGATACTGCGCCGAGGCGAATGGGCAACGCTTTGAAAAACCGAACGATCCCTATCAACGTTATCCCCTATTGTTCGAGTCAACTTTACCGTCTTTAATCTCGAGACTTTTCATCGGCTCGCGTACGAGGGAGCTCTTTTGCCTGCGCCGGATCGGTCGGGAAAACAGACCGGTGATTATACGCTCCGGCTTGATTGAATTTTCGGAGAAGCCGGGGAGAGACGCGGAAAATTCAATTCTGTTCCTTTAGTTTTGAAGTTCTCGCTCGCTATTTAATCGAATTTGATTGCTTCACTCGCAGCAGTAGTCACTTACGTTCCAGTACTAAATAAAGAGATCCGCGCGAGCAATAATTAATTATAGTGAGATTATAAGGGAAAAGGAAAACTTCAGAGGCGAAAAGATTTCAAGTACTGCAGGCGAGGTATGAATACAGCTCTTTATTCGAACTGTTGCGATAATAAAGTCAAATAGTGCCATTATAAAAAATTCAATTTATAATTAAATTTACAACCAGCAGCACTGAGAAAAATGATAGTATTTTCTACTATAACCAATAGTTTCCAGGGGGAACGCTTATATATGTAGTTTCTGATGGTAAATTTTCAATTGGTTAAATTATAATTACGGTTACAACCATGATTTTTTGTCATTGACGCACCCACAAAAATAATTTATTTGACGACCACCGTTTATTTGGTTCAAGTAAAATATTTATTTGATTTAAATAAATACTTATTGAAATTAAGTAAATAGTTACTTAAATGAAATAAATATTTATTTAAATGAAACAAATATTTTACTTAAACCAAATAAACGGTGCCCGTCAAATAAATTATTTTTCTGGATGCGTAACTATAAATTGTAGACGTTCCCCTCGGGAACGATTTTTCACGGTATAAAGTCAGTATTGTTGCGTTAACTATGTAAATTTTTCTCAGTGAGGAAACTTCAGAAACCCAGAAATTTTCATGATTTCCGTTCAATGAATTAAAAACTATCCATCATCCTCGTATCTTCACGGTTGTCGAGTCTCAATGGCTGAAATTTTGATATTCAATAACTCGTGCGACTTTCTCGTCTCGATTTCCTTCATGCCGATTCATTATTTCCTCACGTCCGTTGCCCTTATGGGGATTCCCCTCGCGTGCGCCGCAATTCAGCCTTCGGCCCTTCCCCACTAAAGTCTCGGGCAGTCCCCGCGTCGGCTTCGAGGAGCCGCAGGTGCATGCGTCACCCCGAAGACACGGGATGACGGTAGAAATCGCGAGCGTAGATACGTCCTTGTCCCAGATCAAGAGCCGCGACGCTAGGAATAAGACTGGCAGCCAGTGACCAACTTTTCACGCTCCCACCTCATGTGTAACGTGTGCCCGAGAGTAAAGCGTTCGTCGGGTTAAAACGGGGCCGCAACAGCGATAAACCGGCATCGGCGGTCGGGCCCGCAAGTAGAAATAGCGACGCTGCGCTCAGACGAGCGTGGTAACACTGAGAGCCAGTATCTCGGAGTACGTAACCAGTATCGAACTGCTACTGGGAAGGCAGTGGATCCACTGTAGTGAGCAGCGGCCAGTGGTAATACAGCGTGACGGTGCTTCCCCACGACACGATGCCCCATCGATGCCCGTACCTTTTACTATTGTACCGATCCGCGGCGGAGCTACGAGGAATATATCTTCCCACACTCCGGCTCGACAATTCCACGATCCTTCCAAATACGGCTGCGGTGTGCTACTGGAACGAGGAAGTCGCGGGACTTTCGTACCCGTGGGTTCTAAACTCGTTCCAACCGTATTAAAATCGTATTAAGGGCATCTATCTGTAATCGGCAACGAATAAATACATTTTTCATTCAACCACGCTCCGTATCGCTTCCGCACCGTGGAAATTTGCGCATTGATCTCCGCGGGAGATTGGATTAATATCGAGGTACACAGGAGGAAAAAAAATACTAAGTCGATTTTGCTCTGAGAAGGTTGAATGTTTTGTAGGCGGGCAAATATTGTCGCAGGCCTTTGGTTCTAAAATCAGTTAGATTGTTTTTTTAGAGAAGAGTAGACTGGGAAAAAAATTGGTTGGATGAACCAAAAGTTACGGTGACTTACGTTCATAGTTGTTATTTGTTTGGTACAAATGAAGCATTGTTTTTTTAAACGATTGTTTGCTTCAATTTATTCACAATTTGTCGATTATAAACTCGATTATATTCGATTATAAACGGACCAATAAAATACACCTTTGAACGTATGTCAACGCGCATTTGCTTAATCCAACCATTTATTTTTCTCAGTGTGGAAACTGGTGAGGTTATTAGGGAATTATGAGGGATTATTTGGCATATTAAATTATTTCGCATATTAAATATGCCAAATAATTAGAAAAAAATAATTTTTTAATTAAATTACTTTCTTTTTTTCTTTTGCTACTTTCTGTTTTTCCTTTTACTAATACTTTTTTTTTCTACTACTTTTGTTTCTTTTACTGCTACTTTTATTTCTTTTTAGGAAAGAGAGGTAACTGTTTGCTTGGATGAAACATGCTTAACAATTAGCGAAAATATTTTTCCCGATAAAATTCATCGTAAACCAAGTGTGGGAAAAATTTCTTGTGGTCACAAGTTATGAGCGCATAGGTGTGAAAAATGCTGCGTCGCCGGGTACACCGCAAAGGTGTTAAAATCCACTGTGCACCGTCGCTGCCAGCCCAAAGGCGCATTACGCCCGAGTCTATCGTGGAAGCTCTATAATTAAAGAAACTCGCTTGTCGGCTACGCGTGGAAACAAGCGCGAAGGTTTATCGCCGACGAGTCGAATTAGCATCGATCGCGATCGGGCCCACGTGATCGCGAGATTACCTCGTCGATCGGGATAATTCGATACTCGTTAGTCGATATCGATTACCCTGCAGCCGCGAGGTTGCCTCTCGTTAATCTCATCGTTTTCAACCGCTTCTAATAATAAACCACTTGCATTCTGCTACGTTCCCTCTCACGTGAATATCGCGGAAATAAGTTGTTTTTTTTATCCAGTGTATCTCTCAACGTCGACATAAAAATCCGAGATCGCGCGACTAATCCTCCCGCTATCGAGTCTTCGGACTATCTGGCTTCAGACCAAGATAAAAAATGTTCCGCACTCTACCGCCAACTCACCCGGACGTCGTATATTTTTGGATACCGTATCATATTATTATTATTTTTTTCGTATTTTTTTTTATTTATTTTTTTAATAGAATAGCTCGAACAGAAACGTGCTGAAAAACTAGCGTCTCGACGCGATGCGGGCTCCGGCCTACGTAGGCCAAGTCGGAAACGCATGCTCGCCGTAGGGCCCCGCGACACTCTAAATATCTTGTCGCGAGAGAAGACCCCATCGGCGTCGTATATTTTTGGTTACTGTCTTATTATTATTATTATCATCTTATTATATTATTTATTATTATATTATATTATTATCTTATTATTATTTTTTTATTTTTTTAATAGAATAGCTCGAACAGAAACGTGCTGAAAAACTAGCGCCTCGACGCGATGCCGGCTCCTGCCCACGTAGGCCAAGTCGGAAACGCATGCTCGCCGTAGGGCCCCGCGACACTGTAAATATCTTGCCGCGAGAGAAGACTTCCCATCGGCGTCGTATATTTTTGATTACCGTATATTATTATTATAATTTTTTTTTTTTTAAGAATAACTCGTACAGAAACGTGCTGAAAAACTAGCGCCCCGCGACACTCTAAATATCTTGTCGCGAGAGAAGACTGCCCATCGGCGTCGTATATTTTTGGTTACCGTCTTATTATTATTATTATTATCATCTTATTATATTATTTATTATTATATTATATTATTATCTTATTATTATTTTTTTATTTTTTTGAAATAGAATAGCTCGAACAGAAACGTGCTGAAAAACTAGCGGCTCAACGCGATGCCGGCTCCTGCCCACGTAGGCCAAGTCGGAAACGCATGTTCGTCGTAGGGCCCCGCGACACTCTAAATATCTTGCCGCGAGAGAAGACTCCCCATCGGCGTCGTATATTTTTGGTTACCGTATATTATTATTATAAAAAAAAAAAATTTAAGAATAGCTCGTACAGAAACGTGCTGAAAAACTAGCGCCCCGCGACACTCTAAATATCTTGTCGCGAGAGAAGACTCCCCATCGGCGTCGTATATTTTTGGTTACCGTATTACATTATTATTATTATTTTTTATTTATTAATTTTTTTTTTAAATAAAATAGCTCGAACAGAAACGTGCTGAAAAACTAGCGCCTCGACGCGATGCCGGCTCCTGCCCACGTAGGCCAAGTCGGAAACGCATGTTCGTCGTAGGGCCCCGCGACACTCTAAATATCTTGTCGCGAGAGAGGACTCCCCGTCGGAGAGGCCCGATGGGTTTAGCGCGGCTTCGCGCCGCGGCACACAGGAGAACACAAACAGCCGGAGAGATATCGCTGCGGTGCGATCGTCGGGTCCGGAGAGCGCGAGTGCCGCGGGTTGCCGTAGAAGGATCGGCGACTGGCGGCCGGTCCAACGAGTGGAGTGGGACACCCCTTTCATACCTTTTTTTCCACTCTTCTCTCTCGCTCTTATCACTGTCGATCGCTCGCCGGGCTCTTTCTGTCCCTGTCGGTCGACTCGCAATCTCGTAAGGTTCCACGCCCACTCGTAAACGTCTCTCTCGCGTCGACGCTATATCTAACCGAGAAAACTGCATATCCGTAAACTCGTAAAATATCGGAGCTCCGCGGAAACCGGCGGCATGAGAGAACCTCCGAGATAGAGCTTGCTGCAAATCGGGCAAGGATTTTACGATTTTTTTTTTTTTTTTTTTGCAGTAGAAAAATCACTATATTACCTCAAAAAAATTGTAAGAGAAATCGAGGTGGAAATTCTGTAATTGGATTGAACTGGATATATTTATCTGGGGGCATTTTACATGCCTTATAATTTAATCGATGAGTCATACAATAACAAACGAGATTTAAACGGGAGTGTCAAGAAATATCGTCATTCGCACTCGTAGACATTCTTCATTGAATTTATTTAGTTGTTTATTTATTTAATAAATTGTTTTCGAAGTGAGTAATCGGTGTGCTTTTTTTATGTCGCTGTACGTCGTATCAGATTGGCATTCAACAAATATCGACAGATGGTCTTTATGCGTGACAAAATATGTGTCATTGAAATAACTGACAAAATAAATGTCATTGATCTAACTGATAAAATAAATTTCATTGATCTAACTGATAAAATAAATTTCATTGAAATAACTGACAAAATAAATTTCATTGAACTAACTGATAAAATAAATTTCATTGAACTAAATGACAAAATAAATGTCATTGAAATAACTGACAAAATAACTATCATTGAATTAAATTTTCGCAGAATTTTGAGCATCGATAAGAAAATGGAGCAAGTGCCGTTTTAGCATAGTCACCGAATATTTTATGTATCAACGAAGGCAATTCACCTTTCTCCGTAAAGTGAGCACCGAAAAGGCTCCGAACGGGTTCTCGCGTCTGACCAAATATTCCGTCAATGCGTGTCCTCCGGCTGCGTAGGCAGCCGAGGCGAGAGATGACGATGACGCCGATGACGAGGCGGAGTCGTGTTGCCCCGCTCGAGTACGCACACACCGTCTGCAATAAATACGCTCTCTCGAGTGTATTTCCCCCGGCGTGTTGCCTGATTCGCAATCGTTGCTGCTGCCGCTGCTACACAGAAAGGACAGTGTCGTTTCTGCGCTCTCGGCGGAAGGTTTAATATCTCTCGGCTTCAAGTGTTTTCCTCGTTCCCCGTCGACTCGTAAAATTTATCCACAAACAGAAGAGAAAAAAAAAAAAAAAAAAAAAATTACATTTTTATTTTTTTTTTTAACAGAAGAAAATTTTTTTTTTTTACCTTTAACAGAGAATAATTTTTTTTTTTAATCTCGAAAAAATCTATCCAGCAGTGTTTTTGCACGGTTATCGCGTCTCGGCCGTGCGAGATCGAATGCCCGGTGGAATATCGGCTCGGTGAGGAAACTGCATATTTTATCTCCCGGTGAGTGTCGACGTTTTATTTGGTGAAGTTTATCCGTCGCGGTAGTCCGGATAGGATAACTCTTCGGCGAACCGGTAGCTATCGCTCCTGGCTTACCCGCGAAGACACCTGGATTCTCCCGATCCCTCTCTCCTCCCTCTTCTCGCTCTCCCGTTCCTTTATCGCCGTTCCTACTTGCCACTGTGCGCCCGTCGTTGGGTTGGGTACCGCTCGGCAGGAATGCAGATGCGATTCTCCACGCTGGCGGGACATCGGCGCTTACCACGCCCGGGCCCCTCCGTCTTTCTCACACTTTTGTCATTAGTCGCCCATAACCGAGATCGACCGAGCGAGAGACCTGCGATGTAAAAAAAAAAATATATTCTCGCGCCCACCTTTCCTGTCGCCGTGCGCCTCACCTCATGAATCTCTATAAGGCCATCAAACTGGTAATTCATCCGCGGGCTTCTCGTAGGGGAGACCGGGGCAAAATGGCACAGCGGGGCAAAACGGGACTGTGAGGGCAAAACTCAATTTTTCAATAATTTCTGGATGCCCCATTTTGTCCCAA
>JAPYZC010002238.1:0-15380 GCA_030522665.1 Ichneumoninae sp. A BG-2022a
ATTAACCACACGATGGCAGAAAAACTTCGCGTACTGGAGAGAAAATGCTTGAGAGCATGTCTTTCGATGTACAGATCTGAACACTCTAATTACTATAGAGGATATGCGAAACAATCTTCTTCAGGAACACAACTAAAAATATGGCTACCATGCACAGAGTAGCAATCAGAGACTTCCAAATATCAACAACGTATCCTAACTCGCGAGCAATTATACAAGTTCCGCATAAAAACATATGTCAAATACGTAGGAGTCCACCTTGACCAGCTACACTGGGTAATATCCACTTGGCAAACCGGATGTTAATTAGACCCATAGTTACTTATGCAGCACCGATTTGGTGGAACACGAACCATGCGATGGCCGAAAAACTCCGCGTACTGGAGAGAAATAATCTATCCCGCGGATAGATTGCTTCTGGATAAGACTAACGAGAGACTACTATAGTAATATAATAAATATAGAAAATAATGTCTAAGTACTAAGTACACTGCACTAAGTACTTTTATAGGGACTACTGCTCCCATGTAATAGCATAACTACAAGACCCTAACTCAAAGGGCAAGAGTTACTCACTTCACTGTTAAGTATAGGTTACTTTTTCATGTTTTATTTCCGCCTTTGTACCGTTCATAATGTTCACATTTTTTAAATAAACATTATTTTAAAAAAAGGAGAGCGCTAGACGGGAGTCTCGCAGTGACAGCGCTCGTGGCCGGTGACGTGTCCACACGAGCTCCGCGATACTCGCTGTTACATTTGTATCGTGGGCAAATCATTTTGGAATATACGTGTAAAAAGAGGTGAGTTCCCTCATTACAAAGTGCGGCTAATATTCTTAGCTATATTACGAAAACATCGAACCATACTGTGGATCACAAAAGAAAAGCTAAAACAAAGCAATCGCCGGCCGGCGTAAAGCAACATGGCGTCCGCAAGCGGCAAACGCCCGCCTCCCGACAAGGAGTCCACCGAAAATGCAGATCGCACGAGGACGATGGGACCCCTCAAAAGAATCTGCGTTGCGCAAAAGCTAACTTCGACGCAGCTGGAAAGGATGTACAAACAAGCACTAAGAGAAAAAAAAATTCCGGTTCACCTGACTCTCGCGTGATGTCGGGAATTATCAAGACGAGAAAGGCAGCGAACGGCGCAATAGCCTCACCACAAGCAGCGATAGCAGGGCCATCGGTAGCCGCCAAGACCAACCCGCCACAGGACAGTGCGAAAGACTGTGAGAATCAAGTGAAAGATACAATTGCTAATAGTAATAGCTTTGATGCCATATCTGAGAGCAGCGAAATGGAAGAGGAAGGAAAAGAGACAGGTGGGATACAACAACCTAAAACCTAAAGCGCCACCGATCCACACCGAAATCATTGGGTTTAAGGCCCTTGTAGCACTAAGGAAGCAGCAAAATTCCCGGATGAAGCATTCACAATAACCGAAATAGATTCATTAAGAGATATTTCCCACTATCGAACCACAAAAAAAATACTCAAAGAAAATAAGGTAAGATTTTACATTTACACGCCCTAAAGTGAAAAACCAAAAGCACTTATTCTAAAGCGAATCAGAGGCGACATCACCACCGAGCAAATCAAGACAGAAATCGCGGAAAAAGCAGCATCGACATAAGTAAGTTCGATGTAGCAAGGTACTACTTTAACAAGAAAAACATGTTAAGATATCACCATATTGTGCACATAAACTCGGACACTCCAACGGCGCCCTTCTTTAAAACCAGACGTCTAGCGTACCAAAAAGTTCGATGGGAACATCAACATAAACGAGACCTATTCCAGTGTAAAAACTGCCTACGAATTGGCCACGCAAGCAGTAACAGCACACTCGAGTTTCGCTGCGTAAAGTGCGCCGAGAATCATGGAACTAACAATTGGCCGATTACAGAACAAATAGATAAAGCAGTACTAAAATGCCCAAACTGTAGAGAATCGGGACACCCTGCATCTTATAAAGGCTGTGCCTTTTACAAATACACCATGAAACTAAAGAGGGAACAAGCGGCTTCCAGCAAGATGTCCACCCAGGCGGAGCTAGCAAAAATCCACGCCATAATGAACCCGTTGCTGTCCTATGCTGGAGCCGTGCAGCGCGAGCCGCGGAGCCAGCAGCAATACCAGCGAGCGCCACCTACGTGCTATCAGCCGAACTTCACCGGAGCCGTGCAGCGAGAGCCGCGGAGTCTGCAACAACAACAGCGTGCACCACCTAGCTATGATCAGCCGACCTACATTCACAAAGTCCGCCAACCGAATGAAGAGCCGACGACCGACCAGCCGCCGACATGGGTAAACGACTTGAGAAGGGACATTGCAGCGATTATGGACCAGGTCAAGCCTCTCGCAGCCCAAGTGGCCAAAAATACAATGAACATCGAGTTCATAATGTCGGCAATATTTCCGCAGTAACATACTCCTGTTACGTTTTTTTCAATTTTATCTACGGCTTCTTCCGCAAACTCTTCGTCGAAAATCAAAATCGCGGCAATAAATGTCAATTCCCTGATTGCAAACCATCGTAGGCTCGAAATAATCAACTTCGCAGCACTGCATACATTAGACATAGTATTGATATCCGAAACTAAACTCAATAAAAATTACAACCCGATTTTTAATGATTACAATCTAATCCGCACTGATCGCCCTAATTCCACGCAAGAGGGTTGGACAGCGATACTAATAAAAAACAATCTAAAATAGGACATAATATCCGACCCGTCCTCACAGAGTAATAAAATTGTGGAGTACACGATAATCACAGTAGCAACCAGAAATAACAGTAATTTTTATATAATTAGCATATACGCGACAAACGATAACCGAAAATTGTTTGTGGAAGAGCTTCGCAAAGCTTAATCTGCAAAAGGATAATGCGTACTACATTCTGGCTGGTGATATCAATGCTAGGCGTATATGCTGGGGAGACGGCTAATAATGAAAGAGGGAGATACATGAGTATCTGGGAGCAGGCTACAGCTATCAAATATATAATTATAATCTACACTCCAATAGAACCGACTTACAAGCCAGCATCTACGTTTCTTGACGTCTGCATAGCAGACTCTAGGCTGAATATAGTACATAGTTTTGGGAATAAGGTCCCGATTGTGCCTTACGATAGCGACCACAATACCATTATGATGTCGGTGAACCTGCCGAAAGACCACCTGGTGGATGTAGATCCATCAACACGTCCGAAACCGTTTAACTTTAAAGCAACGAACTGGAAACGTTTTTCCAAAAAACGAGCGGCCCTTTATCAACAAATAATTCCTGACAACGCTAACCTGACAATCCAGGAGATAAACCGGTACTTACTCGATATTAATACCTTAATAATAAATTCGATAAATGAAACCGTACCAATTGTAAAAAAAATGATAGCATCCACAAATATCTTTCCAATAAAATCCGACGATTACAAAAAGAAAAAACCTACCTAGTTACACTGTTACACAGTCATCATAAGAGTTAAATCCTTAAACACAATAGCTGCAAAAACTCTCAGCACGATTAAAAGAGAACTCCAGCGGAATTCCGAAAAACTACAGATAGCTATTGGGTGAGTCAACTCAAAAAAATAAATCATAGAGATACTGACAATTTCTTCCCCAAAATAAATGCACTACTCAAACCCAAGAACCCGCTTTTCATAGCAAATCTGCATATATACGAACAAAACCATGTACTCCTCCGACGCAGCATATTATTACTTAATGATGCGCAATTAGAAAATAATAAATACATTATTTCTTCAACCCCGGACAAACTCGACATAATTGGTGCACACTACGAAGCCATAAATTCACCACGCTATTTAAATGATGGCACACGCCTAGCCAGCTATCGTCCAATCAGCCTCACTAAGCCTAACCTAAGTAAAGTCTTCGAATCAGTTCTGAATCTTAACATCACTACCTACTGTGACATTCATAAAATCATTCCGGACACCCAATTCGGTTTTTTTTGTTTCTTTTTGGTTTTGTTGAAAGCTCATATACAAGCTTTCAACAACTCACGCAATACATAAACTGGCCGCAGATATAAACACCGGTATCGATAAAGGGTTAAGAGTCCGTCTCATAGACTTAAAAAAGGCATTCGATTCGGTCTAGTTAAGAGGATTGCTATTCAAGCTCCACAGAAAAGGATTTCCCAAGTGGCTTGTTTTGCTTCCTCATAGAGGAAGCTTTGTTTTTCTATATGGGACATGATTACAAGTAAAACGCACCAAGCGACCAAATTACTGTCTAAAATCAGAAAAGTCGAGGACGAAATGCGCCTCATGAGGAAGGAGCGAGAGACCGAGAGGGAAAAAGCCGCCGAGCGGGAACGAGCGGAACCGCACGTCGAGAGGCAGGGCACACGGGTAACCGAGTTTTGAGGTTAGGACGGCACACTCAACACGAGTGTTACTGTTGCCGAAAAATGTTAGACGGGCTCAACTTATCTGTAAGGGAAGGCTCACCGTACTACCACTGCATCCTTCACAGAATGCAACGTCTCTGATTCCTCCAACAAAGAGAATCAGCACAGCGGAGGTGAAGGGGCAACAAGCCACGACACACCGACAATCGCAGACGGGGAGACACAGTCTCCGGGACGAAGTATTAAGGACAACGACACACGTGTCGATGGGAGTAAATCGAGGCTCAACGAGGAAACGCTTTCGAAGCTAGGAGCCGACCCAACAGCGGAGGAAGGAACTCTGGTGAATCTTCATCCAGACCTCAGTCGACGCTGGAAACACTGGCTCGTCAAGGGCGTGCCAAAGGAGCAAAAGGAGGACCTGCTCAAAAAATATATCCGGAAAGGCGAATGTCAGCTCGAGGCACCGAAGGTTAATCCGAAGGTGGAGGCAACGATGGCGGAAATCACGAAGAAGAGAGACAAACATTTTCAAGAAGTGCAAAATATATTAGGATCTGCCATGGCGGACCTTGGTTCAGCCATATCAATGATCCTCAACGAGGAAGAGGAAGGCATCGACAAATCGATCCTCCTCGAGAAGCTCTGCGACGCAGGAAAACTCGTGGCAGAGTTCCACCACTCACAGTCAATGGGTCGGAAGGCTTTCATCTCTCCGACACTGGACAAGCAAATAAGGCCATTTCTCGATAGCGCAGACACTGACGAGTGTCTATACGGGTCAAAGCTCTCTGATAAACTAAGAGACGCAAAGACGATAGAAAAAACTGGCCAAACTCTCAAGACACCGGCACCGCCGGCCAAAAAACCTTTGCAAAAATCGAACGCTTTAAACTGGCGAGGCCCACTTGCCAAAGCAAGAGAAGTGGGCGAACATTCGAGACCCAACGCAAGGTCGGGACAGAACCAAAGGAGTAATTCGCACTACAAGGGACAGAAGTCGACACCGAGCCGAGACCAAGTCAAGTGAAGGACGTCGAGGAGCAGCCAAAACCGTTAACTAATGAGGTAAGAGTCAAGGCAGGAAAATTAAGGAATCGGATAAAAGAATGGGAAGAGATAACGGACGATAAAACTATTCTTGACTTCGTCAGAGGATACATGATAAAGTTTGTGAGTCGGCCTGTACAAAGTACACCACTTATTGGAAAATTTAACAAAGTCGCGCGTGAACTTTGACAGTGGTGTGAGGCGATCTGGGTATACGCAACATACATCCCCTCGAAAGAGAATGTAGAAGCCGACCAGGCGTCTAGAGTGTTTAACACGGACACGGAATGGGAACAGGCGGACTGGGCTTTTCAGAAAGTGATCGGGACGTTCGGCACTCCCGAAATCGATCTCTTTGCAACAAGAATAAATATTAAGTGCAAAAAATATTGCGCATGGCACCCAGATCCGGAGGCATATATGATAGACGCGTTCTCGCTGTCGTGGGAGAATAAACGGTTCTACACCTTCCCACCGTTCGCACTGATACTGCGTACGCTGAAGAAAACCATACATGACAAGGCAACTGGAGTGATCATAGTACCACGTTGGCCGATCCAACCGTGGTACCCCCCCTTTTCTTGAAACTGTCGACCGGGCTAACACTAGTTTTTAAACCATCTTCAGGCCTGTTATTGTCTCCTTGCAGGACACAGCAACACCCTCTTGCAGGGGATTGGGAAAAAATAGCCGTGGAAAAAATAGCCCCGGAAAAAATAGCCGGAGGAAAAAATAGCCGAGGAAAAAACGTCCGATGGAAAAAATAGCTGCGGAAAAAAAGGCCGATGTAACTTAGTATTAACAAATATGTTTTTGAGAATAAATACTACATAAGTAATTCATGCGGATTTATCAACGAATTTATTTGTAATAAGAAGAAAGGTGTACTCATTGCGAACGCTCAAATTTTTTTCGTCTCGAAAATTCTGGATTTGGAGTAGACGTGTAAAGCATATAATTTCTTTTTGAGCTACCATGTTTCTCCTGGTGATGCCTTTTTTTCGTCTTTATTCTTACTTGAACCATCCTGTGAAACGAAAATGCAGAGCTTCGATACATCATATAGTAGACGTTTGTAAACAATGACTATCTCTATCCCGTGCGGTCGACTCTACTCCAAATAGACGATCCTCGTTCAGTTATGTTTTGATCTCTAACACATCGTATGATGTATACAATGAATTTACGCGTAGTAAAGAATACTACAAACTAGGATAATTCGATGCTGGAAGTTGTTGATGAACACGATAAAGAAGTGAACGAAGACGATGAGAGCGATGGTAACTAGAACAATAGCGGAGTAAACGACGATGACGAAAATGATGAAATAGAACGTTTAGACGAAGACGAACTGGAAATAATGCCAACAAATAAAGGCGGAGGTAAGCTTTGTTTTAAAGGACACATGTATACGCAACACCGAATAAATAAAAATGATATACGATACAGATGTGTGAAGCATAATTCCAAGGAGTGGAAGGTACCTATTTTTCAATCCATTATTTTCTTGTATCCGTGGGAATTTTGTCTAGATTTTGCTTTCTCAAGAAGGTTTGTTTCACTGCATTTTTTTTCGAGATTTTGATGCTAACCTGTTCAGAATGTTCCAAAACGTCCAGAAAACTCATCTAGAAAAAATTCTGGATGTATATGTGTGTGTGTGCAGATCATTACACCTTCATAACTTCAGAACAGTTTGAGATATTAAGCTGAAATTTATACCATATGTTGGGGGGTCCAATCCACTTGTTTGATCCAATTTTTAGCAAAATGTATGTACTCGTTTAGATTATACGGCGCCTTTAATTTTATCTAAATTCTAGGTACGCGCTTTATCTTTCACATTTTTTGAGATATTGAGCTGAAATTTGGATGAAACATAGGTTTCCATTGGACAAGGTTGGAGATTGAATCTGGCATAAATTCGTCCAACGGTTCAAATTTTAGCATTTTGAATTTTTAGAAAATAAATCCTACTTTTTTATTTTTATTTCTTTTGCGTGTTTTTGTTTTCGAATTATTGTGTGTTTTTTGACGAAATATTGTGTGTGCTTATGTTAGTAAAAGATTATGATTGTGGTTTTGTTGATGCACGAGTATGTGAGTGTTTGTGTGCGAAACCATATGCGTGCATTGTTATTGGTGAAAGAGTGAATGTGTGTGTATATGTGTGTTGGCGAAATAGCGTGTGCGTGTGCGTGTGCGTGTTGGCGAAAGATGATGCGCGTGTGTACTTAATCCTTCACAGTCTCGATAATGACGTGTATTTATTATGCTTGTACATGTATAGTGCAAAGGCGCAGTCAGAACAACGCTACGTGTGAAAGATCCCACCTTGATTGTGCATCACAATCATGTCCGTGATCAGGAGTTGATTAATACGGAAAAGTCGATGAATTGCATGAAATTGAAAGCTAAGTCGGATCGGTCAGCGAAACCGTGTCAAATATTCGCTGAAGAAGTGCACGGAGTGCCAAGTAGTACGCGGGCGCGACTTCCTTGCGAGGCTTCAGTCAAGCGGACACTCCGAAATCAACGGTCGAAACATCTCCCGCCGCAACCCGAATGCCTTGATGAAATAGTTATTGAAGGTATATTTGATTCATTTTATACCGCAAAGTGTGCATCGGATATAATAATTGTTGATTCCATAGAAATTGCATGCGTTTTCACTAGTATGGTGAGTGTATATTAACTGTATTTTGAAAAAATAGTCTGGAAATCAGTCGGATTCTCCGGTGTGTACAACTGGTGCAGGATGATGCGTAAACGTGTTTAATTACGAATGAGTGTGGCAGCGAAAAATTACGTGTGTAAGTGAAAGCCTGAAGCGTGTAAAACTACGTATGTTTGTGTGCAATTTGATACATCCTTACAAGATCATTTCAATTTGTTTCCCGTAAAATATAATTGTTCAAAGTATATGGAGCAAAATTTAATAAAATTGCTCAAAATACTTTGAGCAATTTTTTTTTAATTTTGCCTAAAATAATTTTAATTGGTTATTGTTTCTCAAATCCAAATTACCAAATGTAATTATGCCTGATTTCTATTTAACTACAGTTTCCCTAAATAATTGTAATTGATTTTCAGTGATTCTAAATTGCTTTGAGTGATTATATTGGATGTTATTTAATGACAATTACTCAAAGTAATTGCTGACCCAAGCTAATTGCTTACTCAAACTAATGGCAGATTTTGGATTGCTTTTTTGCCTAATGGCCAATTGGCATGCCAATTTGGATATGTTGTCATGTTGGCGAAACTTTATGGCCGATTGTCTGTAAGCGTGCGTTCGTTCATACGTGCGTGTGCGAGTGTGAGTGTTATATGGCGAAAAAGTATGCGTGTACGTGAGTAATGAATTTATGTGTATAATACGATTGCTCACAAGCATGTGCAATTTCGCGAGTGTGTCTGTGCTTGCCTGTGTGTGTATTGTTCGTGTGTAGTAGCGGATGATTATATGTATGAATGATTATAGGTGACTGGATCATGACTGGCGGCGCTGAAAACCATCGATTCCTATTTCATGACAACGGGCCGATTTCGAATGATGAGCGGGTCATCTTTGCAACTGATGAATGCCTCAAGCTGCTTGCAAACGCACCGGTTTGGTATATGTATGGCAATTTCGACCTAGCCCCAAATGGTTTCACGCAGTTATATGTGTTGCGAATACATGTGAACGATGTTTTCATTACTGTCGCGTACGCTTTGCTTGAACGCAAAACTCAGTCGACGTATACACATATGCTGCAAACCATAATGCCCAAATGCGAAGAACTTGAGGTATACCCCGACCCGCACATCGTGTACATCGATTTTGAGAAAGCAGTTATGAATGCGATTCGCGGCGTACTTGGAGATGACGTGAAAATTCAAGGATGTTTTTTTCACTTAACACAGTCCACGTATCGCAAAGTCCAAGAGCTGGGTCTTGTAAAAAAATATAAAGAAGATGAGCAATTCAACAGATTTTGCGGGATGATTGACGCTTTAGCGTTTTTGCCTGTCGATGGTGTCAGTGAAGGAATCGTGCATTTGGAGAAGATTGTTCCATCTGAAGCAAAACCTTTACTCAAATACTTCGACGAAACGTACGTGAGAGGTTCGAGCAAACGAGTCGGCAAGCAAGGCGAAAAAGCACCGGTCAAAGTTCGGCGGTTTTCGCCGCGATTCCCTCCAGAAGTATGGAACGTACATGTTGTTACGTTGAATCGGGAAGCACGCACAAACAACAGTACGGCAGCGTGGAACAACAGATTCGAGAATATCGTTGGAGTTTCGCATCCGACTATTTGGAAACTGATCGAGGATATGAGGTTGGAGGTTGCAGCCGATAGCACCAAGCTCGCGCAGATCCATCGAGTTCACAAATCCTTGACGAAGCGGAGTAAGGTCGAAGAACGCCAGAACACCCTCACTAATCTTTGTTCTGTTTACAAAGACGGTAATAGTACAATGGCAGAGTTCCTCACGAATATTAGCAACGTTATTCGGTTTCGAAAATTGTAATGCCGAATCTTCATCAAGATGACGATAATTTTGTCAAAGGCGGAAAAAAACTAAAAAGGGAAACTGATTTAGAAACCCCAAGTTGAATTGCAAAACTTTGCAATCTATTGGTGCAATACTTTTCTCGTGCAAATTGATTTGTTCTTTTCGTTTTTTTTTTAATTTTGGATAATTTTGTTTTCGTCAACGTATTATAATTTTTTCGCCATTAGTCCGAACGTTTTGTTTTCCTTTTTGGGTACATAGAAAATACATTCTGAAGTGTCTTCGAATCTTTTGCTTTTATTGCTTAATAGTGATAAAGTTCTTTGATTTTGCTCATTATAATTTGTTTTGTTGTGAACAGTCACTAAAATAATAAGATTCTGCGTAATGAATAAAATTTCTATTTAAAATGTACTCTAATACTTGATTTTTTCAGTGCATTAGCAATTTTTTCCGCGGCCATTTTTTCCATCGGCCTTTTTTTCCCCGGCTATTTTTTAGCCAGCCATTTTTTCCTCCAGCCATTTTTTCCCGGACATTTTTTCCGCGGCTATTTTTTCCACGGCTATTTATTTCTAGATCCAGCATTGAGTGATGATCTTCTACCTGTATACGCGTTTTTAGCCCGACAGCAAAAAAATTGTGAGTGGTAGAGCGCGAACCGACATTTTTGACGAAATAAAAAATGGCATACAAAAAAACAACTGAACATATTTTGACGAAATTTCGACCAAATGTTGACTATTGATCGCACATGATGTGTACCAAATTTCAGCTTGATCGGTCAATGCGTTCTCGAGTTATAGCGTTGTGAATTTTTCACGTCCGATTCGCACGCACGCATGCACGCACGCACGCATCCGGACATTTTTTCTAAATGTGATTTTTCGATGTTTTGGAACATTCTGAACATGTTTTCATTAAAATCTTGAAATTTTTTTTTTCACCATCACAAAGCTTCCTCTATGAGGAAGCAAAATTATACGAACAGATTATGTTTCTTCACGTTGAGTCTTATAATTAACGGCGTATTTCTATTGAATACAGAAATAATTCCATTTTGTTAGAATAATAACATGTAATGCCTTGTATCTTTATATCTGCATCGAACGTACAACTGCAAAGTATGACATGGCTGTTCTTATTACCTGGAATATAAAAATAACCTATTAATTATATATCGACGATCATTTGTCGCAAGTCACAGAATTTTTATGAGGTGTTAATAGAAGACCGATCGTTCTTACCTGCCCGAAATTTCTCATTGACAATATTAACAAATTCCCGGCTGTTAACTTACAAGGTACGTTACAACGCATTATCATTAATTGCAGAAGGTTCTGAGCCTTAGGCGCCAACTTGTACCACTCGCTGCTGTGTCTGCGGGGTAGATGACTTTTTTATGAGGCCACGTCACCGAAGTTCAACTATTTACTCACATAGAAGAGTGAATGCTGATACTGCGGTCTAACAGCATTTGGGAAATGTAGCAGTCCCCGTAGAAGAAGAATATTGTACCAGTTGCCATACTTAGAGATCCTAACGTTTCTTCAGGATTACTTTTTCGCAGAAGAATCTGAATTTAAACGCAATATATCTGTACATTCGGGAGATTTTTAATCATTCATCGAACCTTTTACCTGAAGACCTGCTAAGTTAAATATAATCATGCCAAGCCCGACGACATAGAAGAGAGTCCATGTGTAAGTTGCCTCGATGACGTTGGCGCAACTGATAATAGTGGATTTATCACTAATATTGAACATAATATTTTACCTTTGCTAGATACATTCTCTAAACCATTTTACCTGATAGCATCATTGTGTCTGTTGATGCACGAAGCAAGGTCTGTCATGTTCTTTTTGTCCAGGGCATATAACGTTCCTCCTGAATGTCCTGATGTGTTTTTAATCCTGATTCTTTGTAATTTATACCTGAAAAAGTTTAGTTGAAACTTTTGTTATGCTGATATATCAAACGATCAATTAATAATTGGCTCACCCCAACGCCACAAAAATGCCACAAACGTGATGAACGGCAATGATTAACGTAATTTGACTGGCCATAAAGGGCATCAACCCCATACATAGGCATACATACATATACATAACAATGTAAAAATAATATTTCTGCGAGTCCAGATGATAATAGTCTATGGGAATTGGAAATCGTCCACGTGCGGTACCGTTTTTCAGCAAAACGTCGATGATCTTCGATATCATCGGTTGGGCCACATAAACGAAAGCGACTGAATATACCAGAGCTGTATGCAAATTCAACAAATCTGTAAAACGTTTGTTAATTCTTGAACTACTCCTTACCATACTCTATTCACCTGTCATCGCAAGAGACGTCTTTCTTCCCTGCTGAGCGAATTCGTGAAGAATGTCAACTTCTCGTTCCCGAGCCCACACTTGCCAATCCGTACGAATACGATTCAACAACTTCTTTATCTTTTGCACGTTCCACAGACAAGTAAACCCTTTAGCACCGCAAAGTGCTTCGAAACAGAATGTTACAATGCAGTCGACAACGATTGCCCGTTCGTCCCGATATTTCACAAGAGCTAGTGTTTGAGGTACAATTTGACTCATGAGGATAAACATTAAAACAGCAGAACGAGCGCATCTAACACGGGTGCTCTGATAAGGCCAGTATCCACAGAGCGTCATGAAAGTTTTATTTAACCTATAGTAACGGTGGTGAAAAAAATCCATCACAACTCTAAACGCTATCGGCAATGGCGTTCGAGCTGCTATTCCCGAAGCAGCACAACACACTACTGGTTAAATTTTTCAAGTATTTCTCTATTTTTTTCCGTATGAATTTTCATAGAATTATATCAAAGTATCGCAAGTCGATGGACATTTATATTGCCCCACGTCAAAGTTGAGTGACAGCGATGCGATGGTGTAAAGACTCTTCCCTCCGTATCCGTCGTCGCGTCGATCTCCCTAAGCAACGCTTCCAAAGACCTATAATAACATGGTAACGTCGAACATACGTAGACATTTTCTGGAAAAAATGTTCTTCTACCACTTGAAACATGAATTATTTTCAGCCCTACGTTGAAATGCAAGGGTTGAGTGACAGGCGTGAAATGGTTCTCCCTCTCTGTATGGCGCAGCCGCAGTAAAGTGCTTCGATGTGGGGAGGCTAGTAAAACTATGAGAGTGTTAGCCGCAGATAGTAGACAGCCGCTCCATCCGCAATGCTAAAAAGTATACATGATCTTCATCATCGACAATGGAATACATTGATGTACTTGTTTACAAACTCTTCAGATAAGAATTCATGCGACTGAAGAGACAAGTTTATGCCGTGGATAATCATCAGGTATGATATACGGATGAGAGGTAATATAGTTTTCATTAATTTTTCGTGCTATATGGGTATGTGTATGGGCGGAGAGAGTATGCGCGGTTGTGAGAAAACCTTAATAAACAATACATCAAATGGCTGGCGGAGTGCTTTGTACATTGGTTTAATGGGATGCTGGCGGATATATTCGGATTCTCTCGACGATTTCGCGTCGAAGCGGATAACCAAATCCGATCCACCGAAGCTCGCCGCAACCATGAACTATACCCATCGTTCGAATTCTGACTTTGTCCGCAATAAAGGTTGCTCGAGCGCGATACTCGCATTAAACAAATGGAATATAACGCCGACCGCTAGACTTACGAATCATCGATTTGTTCCATCGCGGTTCCCCCTTCGTCGCGATAACTCTAATGCGGACATTAGCGGCGGGAACTCGAATCTGTGTACTATTTACGTGATCGAATGAATCCCGATCGCAGTCGAGAGTTTAGGGGGTTCCAACAAGGGACCGACAAATAATGCTCCAAATTTTCCGGTACTAGTGACATATATATGAGGTATTCCATGTCAAATCACCAGCCCATGTCCCTCACCCCATCGATTTCGTTTATTTTTCAGTAAGATGTTGTTACCGACCCATATGTGTCTCGAAATCTTGAAATCCCCGAAAAAGCAATTCCGAAAATTCCTTTTTAAAAAATCTGAAAAAATTCGTACTGATCCTATGATTTAAAATATGATTTTTAAGCACCAAACGGTAATGGGATCTTAATATTTACTATTTTTTCGAAAGCTTTTAGTTTCTTTCAAATCGCAAATGGGATTTTTTATTACTTCATTTCTCCCATATACCCTTCTCAGGTTTTTACGCAAGCCCCTTTTTGCGACCGCAGCCTTCTTATCCTCAACTGTATCGCATTTGCCGAGAGCCCATCGAAACTGCGGCAAACCTGTGCCGATATAGCCGGTGCTTACTGAAGTACTCCGATGGTAATTCATGTACGGTCGAGTACACTCATGTAAGGTCACTAAGGCCGCTTAGATAGTGACCTCCACCTCTCAGTGATTAAACTCAAAAAACCACACATCCATCACTGAGAGGAGGAATTTTGGGCACACCGTATCAGGTCGAGACACCGAAAAAAGCCGACGAGACAGATCACAAGATTAATTTGAAATAGGAGAAGTTATCTCGATAGTTAACCGAGTTCAATGACAAGTAAGATATATTATTTTAAATCCATTTTTCCCCGAAACGGTTTAGTGGAAAATAAAAAACTAATTGCGTATTTGATTAACGCAGTGCGTCCCAAAATTCATTTTTCACTTTATAGAAACGTTTTGGAGAAAAATGGATTCAAAATGTTTACTCTGTTCCTCTCACACTTATACGTATTTAGGCTTCCCTTAAGGGGATGTGAAACAGCTGTGCGTGCGAGAGAGATAATTGCATTTTCAAATTAACTTTATTCACTGGTGATAATTTTTTTGAGAAAAAAATGAATTCGGGCCGTATGCGAAATTACCGTATGAATCCGACTCGAATTTGCTTTTCCCTCAAAAAAATTAGCGCCCTTGAGAAAAGTTCATTACAGTTTTCATTACCGACCGCGATATTTCACTTCCCCTTAAGGTGAAGTCACGTGACGGAGCCAGGAGTGTGAGAGAGGTAGCGGCATTGGTCTTACGGTGGAGCGAGGGAGCGCGATGGAGAACGCGTTTCACTTCACCTTAAGGTGGTATAACCGCCCGCCCACCTACCCCGCGCCCAGTCGGTAACAAAAACTGTACTGAATGCCGTTTTGAGCCCGCAGATCGTCGAGAAAAAAGAAAATTGTTTTTCCCTAAGACATCGACAGACGCAGGGAAAGACAATTTTCATTTTCCTCGGCGGTCTGCGACCTCAAAACGGCATGCCGTACAATTTTTGTTATTGCCGGCGGTACTTCACATCACCTTAAG
Source organism: Ichneumoninae sp. A BG-2022a (assembly GCA_030522665.1). Lineage (NCBI taxonomy): Eukaryota > Metazoa > Arthropoda > Insecta > Hymenoptera > Ichneumonidae > Ichneumoninae sp. A BG-2022a. The sequence continues at coordinate 15,231 of JAPYZC010002238.1, forward strand.
GAGGCAGTCTCGCTTCGCGCTGACTTCGCATAAGTTCGACAACAATAAGAGAAATTGCAAGTACTTCTTGATGGTGTACAAATCTGAAAAAAATCATGTATACTAAAGGTACTGAGAAGATTAATTTTGCATAATAATAATTGCAAAATG
>JAPYZC010002239.1:0-15918 GCA_030522665.1 Ichneumoninae sp. A BG-2022a
TCTGAATACGTATGAATTTTTTCAGATTTTTAAGTAATCGTTGATTTTTTATTTTTTTATAGAACAAAAATCAACGATTACTTAAAAATCTGAAAAAATGCATACGTAATCAGAAAAATAAACGAATCATTTTCATTAAAAAAAAGTTTTGTTGCCGCGTAATTTGTTAACCAATTAATTTTTTGATAAATTTGTTAACAACATTTTGCAATTATTATTATGCAAAGTTAATCTTCTCAGTACCTTTAGTATACATAATTTAAAAAAAATGTATACCATCAAGAAGTACTTGCAATTTTCTCTTATTGTTGTCGGACTTATGCGAAGTCAGCGCGCAGCGAGACTCCCTCCTTAATGGTACGAGTGAATCGTGCTCGCGAGCGAAGCATGCAAACATAAATGTTCATCCCCGAAAAGGCACTGTATGAAGATGCGGACGAGACAAACACGTGCGAGGATGAAACGGTGTGAGAAAAAAAAATAAATAAAAATAAACAAACGTAAGAACGATATTTCATTACTGCTTGCATCTTATAAAAGTGGTCGCTCGATCGATTTTCGATCGGCGATCGGTATGTGATGCTGTTCGTTCATGCTTCCGTAGTATGGCCTGCGTGCGTAAATCCTTTCGCCGGATCTTACAGTGCTATTGAACGAGTCCCGGAGACGCTCGGTGAACGTTTTGTACTCCATTTCCGGGTTGTTCTGGCCGAAATCGAAGTCCGCCACTTCGACGGTGAATCTCGCACGGCTCTGGATGTAGTATGCGACGCCGAATATTATGAGAACGACGGCGGCGAGGGAACAGGATACCGGAACCACTATTACCGATAACTGAGGCTTCGTGCTCACTAAAAATTGACAAAACCAAATTTAGTATTTTTTGTTTGTTGATTTGATGGAAGAACTCCATTGGCGTACGGAAAGGGCTTTTACCTTTGTATATATTTATTGTCAAAGGATAGACCTGTGTGCTGACCTCGTTGTCCAATATAACGAGTATCGTGTAGACACTCGGCTCGAGGAAGTAATGAACTATGGAGAAATTGCAGGTCGCAAGACGGACACCCTCCTCGCACTTTTCGGTGCCTGTTACGTTGTAAGGACCCCGATGAAACTCGAGACACTTGTAGAACGGTCCCGAGCCCTGGCAGGCGACTTTCAGCGAGAGCATGTCCCATGGCTGTATCCAATTCGTGCCGTCCACCGTTATGTTGCTTATCGGAGCTGCGAAATAGTTGTCAGCTTATTAGTTATCAAATCGTTTAATAAATTATATAATTTTTTTTTACTTTTGTACCGCATTTCTATTCGAACTAATAGATCTAAGTAGTTATAAGACACATTCAATAAGTGAAATAAATAAATAAATAAATAAATAAATAAATTTGAACCCGCACGATTTTGCTTGAAATGGGCGAACCCGCTGGCGTTCCGACCACCCTGAAAAACAACCATCGATTGGTGCACCAAACCAACTCTGATTCCAACCTTCAAGGCATTGATTTTTCGGCGATAATAAAAAAAACAACCGTTACATGTGCCGGATAGGAGGTTGTTTTGCGGTTGGATTTTTCCGAAACAACACGATTTCAAACCGTGAGCCAACGGAAATATGGTAGAGTATAATATAATTAGAAAATTATAATTCAGATAAAGTGCTCTTGAAAATACTGTAACATCCGCGCGAATGAACAACGCGCGTAACGATTCTCGGAAATAAAACGAAGGCCGATTATAAAAAAAGAACGGAACTTGGGCTAGTTTATCAGTTCAAGATCTGCTGACGTATCGTGCGTTGCACGTCAGTTCGTATTGAAGTCCCGAATCAGACTGACTGTCAACTCTACGATCGAAGTGAAGTCGATCGTTCGTACGGCCGTCAAATGTTGTACCGACCGAGCGGCCCTTCAAGACCGCTTACCGAGGATAATCGCGTACGATATTCGTTACAATACTACCCACCTCTGACGTTGACTTCTCGATGAAAATATCCGTAAGTTTTCTTCGGATCGGGCGGTATGACAGACGAATTGAGGCATACGAATGGAAAGGTCACATTTCCGAGTATCGGGCCAGTGTCGTTGATCGGTTTCACGATCGTTCCGTTGCGATTGTCGATCGCCGTGGAGTTTTTCGGCGCGATCGTCGTGGTCGTGCTCGGCGCAACGGTGCTCGTGACGGGAACCGGGGAGGTGCCGACCAACGGAATCGCGATCGGTTTCGTCGAATTGGCGGCAGTGACGTTCGGCGAGTGTGTCGTCGTCGTTATCGGTGACGGCGTCGTCGTCGGTGGAACGGGCGTCGTCGTGGTGGGTGGCTCGTGCGAGGCGATTACCAGAGCCTCGACCGTGTGAATCGTATCCGGTTTCGCGAATTTGTAATTGAAACTGAAATCCTGCGTCATGCCGTAGTACTTGCAATCGACGAACCAATAGGTCGATACCTCGCTTGAATTTTTCGTTACGTAAAAATCGTCCCCCTTTCGCAAATTGATCCTCATCCTCGTGTCCGCTCCGGAAGCCACGAAATCCGTCGTCAGACTCCTGTTGTGCTGGATCATACTCATGTTGCCGTTCAACAGAGCTGTAATATATTTTTTAAAGTTTATAATTAAATGAATACAAAAAATGAGATAAATAAGTGAAATATTAATAAATCAATTTTAAAAAATCACGATTAATGCACGATTCATGTATGCAAATAAACGATATTTTTAAGTTAAATTGTTATTGTTACTTTAATTATTGTAATCGAATTAAAATTGAGTCGGAGGTAATCTGAGTTCAGTTGATAAGTCAACTCACTAGATATCTGAAAGTCGGCTCTACGACTGGTCAGCTCTTCCCAGATGAACATGTATCGCCTGCTCACGACCACTTGCACTTCGTAAACCCCAACTGGATAGATGTCCACCGGATAGTCCACTACCCAATAAGCCGTGGTGTTAGTCGTCTCCTCCTGCAAGATAAAACCACTCAGTGCAAGCAAGATGAAACGGGTGAAAAGTAATCTTACAAAAAAAAAAGATCGACTATATACTTTACAGTTGGCGTACCTCATATTCGTGATGCGGAAGACCATTGTCTCTCCACGCATACGAAAACGTCCCCGACGGCTTGCCGCCGTCCCTCGTGAAGAGCTCAGCTTTGAATGTGATTCTTCCACCTTTAACGCACGGCCCGTCGTTACTCAGCATCACATCGACGGACAATGCCTCGACTGGGAAAAATAAAAATTAATTTTTAATTGTATATAATAAAAAATTATTTTGAGTTATTTCATTTGTTGTTGATTCTTTGTTTATTAACGAATTTATCCTTGAACAATAATCAAAATACAAATGGGTTTTGTAACTACTTGAAACTTTCAATAAAAAAAGCAAGAAAGTATAATAATAATTTTTAAACAAATTTCTTGTGAAATATACTGTTACATACGTTACACGAAATATTAAATTTTATCTGAACTGTAAAATATTATAAAAATGTAAAAGGGCTTGTCCTGTAAGTAAAATAAATAAATAAGTAAATAAATAAATATATTACTTCATTTTTCCTTATAGTTATTCAGCCAGTATAGCGGAATTTCTTTTGTGAATATATATCGTCAATATGGCAAATGCTTAGAATCAATTGATGTAGGAATGTCTTTAATGTGTGAACTGGATGTTATATTCATGGTGTCCGTAAAAAATCTGTACAAAATTCAAGGATATTCCAGGTTGTGTTGAGACAATTATTTAAAAAATTAAAATAACATACAAAATAACATTCAGTTTGATAACCGTTTTCGTTTACGTTAGAATCGGTTCAGAAAAAAAATTACTCCCTATACCCTAATGTATGTATCTCAGCGAAACTGAGGTACACATTTTTTAGGACGGTCACTAGTAATATACATTTTGAAACAATCTCAAATTTGCGGGTAAATAAAAAATTAGGTGAAATTTAAGGACACTAGGTGAAATTCAACGTCGTGCCAGGGCATTTTCAAGGCAAGTAAAATCCAAGGACAGTCCCATGACTTCAAGAACCGCAACCCATATATATGCAACATCACTTTTTGAGACATAATATGCATGAAGTGTTGCTCCGCTGACCTTGCGATAGTTGTACCAAAGATTCATAAAATATAAAAATACGTGCAATATCCACGAACGAGCTTAAAAGCTGCTGCCGACAATAAAAGAATGTGTGCAAATGCTTTTGTAGTCAATCAATTGAAAACAAACTAAATTAAATGAAAAATGATTCTTTCTTTTCTGGAACTGTTCTCCAACCCCCCAATTACGGGTGACTTTTTGCCAATAGCAAACGACCATGCCTTCTTTCAAGCCCCACAAAAAACGATACGGATGTTCGTAATAAAAATTTTCTTCCGCGTTATCAACAAAACAAATTCTTCAAAGTACATCTGTGAATTGATAGAAATTTTTTTTAGCACATCAACTTGTTACTCCCATCATTCGAAGGTTGCGTCTTGGCAAATTGCAGGTCCTCGTTGAACAAGGATCGCGTACGTGAAGGGTTAATCGTGATCGTTAAATTGTCGCGCAGTACAGTCAAACAAAGGTTATGGAAGCAACTGCAATCGATAACGCGTGATTTCGTTAAACGTTTTATTATCTTTTACCTCCAACGAGACAATTCAACGCTGCGCAAAGAAGGCAGACGAGGCTCGCGGACTTCATCTCGGTGTCGCGCCGATTGGTTTTGTTCAATTTTTGCTGTTTGTTTTTCCTTCACATTTGTCCCGACGAGAGACTCGCGCGACGGAGCGTTTCGCGATTTTTTTTTCGTGAGTCACTCGACGAGCGCCTGACAGCTGACAAGTTTGCTATGTCAGCGCGGTTCGTCGCGGAGTCGTTGAGAGGCGGCCGAGGCGGACGGGCTCGAACCTGCTCTGCTGCTCGAGGGGCTTTTCACGTCGTCATGTAACCAGCGAACGACGACACGCCTGCCTCGTCACCGCGACGCCCGCTCTACTCCGCCTGCCTGCACCTGCCCGGAAAACCGAGCGAACGATCTCTCCTTTTTTGCCTACTTGTTTTCTTTTTTAATTTTTAGATTCTTTTCAACCGCACGCTGCCCGCAAAGCCGCAAAACACTGGCGCTTTATCCGCTGTGAAAACTCGCTATTACGTGTGCGCAACGTCGATACGTTTTTCTACACGCGCCAAACACAAATTCACGGACTCGGATTTTTTTTTTGCTTTGCTGATATAGCAAACTTATTTTCTTCTCCCAGTGTAACTTAAACCAATAGCGTGGGGCTTACTTAGCGAGTACGCGTGTGTGCACGATGCACGATTAATGAGCTTCGTGCTCGATATTCGGTGTGAAAACTCGCTATTAGGTTTACGCACGTTGATACGGATTTTCTACGCGCGCGAGACAAATTCCTGAGCTCAGATTTTTGGCTTGTCTTCGTCGTTATATTAATGTTGTTTTTCCACCCCGGTTTACTTTTACCAATAGCGCGGTGTTTAGTTAGTGTGTACGCATGTGTGCACGATACACAGTTAATGAGCTTTGCGTGCGATATTCGGTGTGAAAACTCGCTATTACGTTCACGCACGTCGATACGTTTTTCTACGCGCGCGAGACAAATTCCTGAGCTCGAATTTTTTTTGTTTGTTTTGGTCTTTATATTAATGTTGTTTTTTTCCCTCCGGTTCAGCTTGTACCAATAGCGCGGAGTTTAGTTAGTGTGTACGCGTCTGTGCGCGACGACACGGTTAATGAGCTCCGCGCGCGATAAACAGTACGCTCTGCACCTTCGCGCTGACAACTGGTAAATTGCGGGTCTCTCCCACTTTATCGTGGCGTTTTTCGAAGCCAATCGAAGGACGAGTAAAATAATGAGAATACGAATCGAGAGACGTGGGACACACTCGATCGTAGCTCATCGGTCCATCCGCGAGCTGATTAATAATCGTACGCGGAACAATAACACGGCGGAACTCTGCGAAAACGAGCGTTAATCGCGAACCGACACTGTACCGTGACACAGTGAGACTTCCCAGTCGCTACTGCGGACTCGCGCGGAGTGAGCGAGCGAACGACGAGCTCGCGAATGGACAAAGATTGTGCGAGGAAGGAGCAAAATGGAGTGACGATGTGGGTCGATCTCGCGACGTAGATCGAGAGATACACAACGGGGTTAACCTTGCCGAGGGAAAAATTAGCGGATTGTTAGAATGACCTGAAGGGACGAAAAAAAGTGACACACCCTTGGATTCTTGGGGCTTAGGATTTTTTTTTCACACATTCGCACCACACATCGAGAAAAAAAAACGTGAAGAAAATGTTTCGAAGTCGCAGCTGGTTTGGCGGCGGATTGTGGAAACCGAAAAATCCACATTCACTGGAACATCTTAAGTAAAGATTTATACGCTTAATTAATTAATGCGGGACGATATAAGGGACCATTATGTAATGTTGTTTTTCTTGTGTTGTTTTTTTTTTTGACAGATATCTGTACAATGTCTTGTCGAAGAATCAAACTGTGTCGGACAACAACAGGGGCTTGCTCGTTGAGACTCTGCGATCGATAGCAGAAATTTTAATCTGGGGCGATCAGAATGACAGCAGTGTTTTTGAGTACGTATGGAATGGCTTGAACAGTCGTTCAAGTCTATGCAACAGTTTTTAAAATTTTTTTCGTTTGTCGTAAACAAATTTGTCAATTTCTTAATTGAAATTATTTATTAATTGCAAATGTTCATAAATTTTGAAATTCCTTAATTGCAGATGTTCATAAATTTGTTCACTTCGTAATTGCAAATGTTCAAACATTTTTTATTCGTTCATTGCTAACGTCCACAAATTTGTAAATTTGTTCATTGCGATTATTCATAAATTTGTAAACTTCTTCATTACAAATGTTCATAAATTTGTAAGATTCTTCATTAAAATGTTCATAAGTTCGTAAGTTTTTTCATTGTAAATGTTCATAAATTTGGAAACTTCTTCATTACAAATGTTCATAAATTTGTAAATTTGTTCATTGTGAATATTCATAAATTTGTAAATTTGTTAATTGGAATGTTTGTGCGCTAGCAAATCGAAAATTGCAGTTGCCAACAGAATTGTAAAAAATTTAAGACAAATGTTTTCTCCGAATGTTGCAGCTTTTTCCTGGAGAAAAACATGCTGTCATTTTTTCTACGCATAATGAAACAAAAGTGTGGAAGTTACGTTTGCGTTCAGCTCCTGCAGACGCTCAATATACTGTTTGAAAATATCCGCAACGAAACATCCTTGTGTGAGTTACCTGGGAGGGAGCCAGAGAGGCTTTAAAAAAACGAAAAAAAAAGAAAAAGATATTGAGTTTCTTGCCATAACAATTTTTTCTATAACCATAACAAATTTGTAACATTATTCCAAATTGTTTCAGATTATCTTCTAAGCAACAATCATGTGAATAGCATAATAGTGCACAAGTTTGACTTCAGCGACGAAGAGGTCATGGCTTACTATATTAGTTTTCTAAAAACGTTGAGTCTCAAGTTGAATGCTCACACTATACATTTCTTCTATAACGAGGTAAACAAGGTATACTCATCGGTATGGCATATATATTTTATTTTCCCCATTAATTCTCTGATTTCTGCTTTACTCGTTGTGATTAAACTCGCACGGCCTGCAGAAAAGTTGTAAAAAGAAAATAATAATAATAATACCTTTTTTTTTTAGCACACCAACGATTTCCCGTTGTACACGGAGGCGATAAAGTTTTTTAACCACACCGAAGGCATGGTCCGCATAGCGGTGCGTACGCTAACGTTGAACGTATATCGCGTAGAAGATGCCTCGATGCTCGCCTTCATCAGAGACAGAACGGCCGCGCCTTATTTCAGCAATCTTGTATGGTTCATTGGAAATCATATTATCGAATTGGACACCTGCGTGAGAAACGATGCAGAGTGAGTTGCAAATATTTAATGTACACAACATCGCTGTGCATTATCGTCCCATGCAAAAAAAAAAAACATTTTTCCGACAGGAAATACGTTACGTCCGGCCGGAAGAATGAGATTTTTCAAACCGGAAGTGATGTATTTCCAGTTCATATCGGGAAATCTAGAGTTTCTATTCAAAAAATGCCATTGTCCATAGAGGTCGCGAAGCGCCCGAGCCACGACTATCTACTAGTTATACTCATTTTTCATTTCATTTATTATTAATTGATTAGATACAAACAATCTTTTACAAACGTTAGGATTAAAAAATCGTACATCACACCGTGACAATGACGTTTATTCTTGGACGATAACAATAGTTGTACGGCAGCGTATTAATAACGATCCGTCTCTATTTTCAGTCACCAAAGCCAGAATAGACTGTCGGATCTAGTAGCCGAGCACTTGGATCATTTGCATTATCTAAACGACATTCTCTGCCTGAACATAAAGGATTTGAACAAAGTACTGTCGGAACACTTGTTACACAAACTGTTCGTTCCCCTGTACATATACTCGCTCATGAATCCCAAGAGTCTTCTTTGTCAGAGTCCGGTAAGTTTGCACATCGACGCGAGTAACGTAAAATTCCCGTGTCTTACAGATAATAATTAAAAACGCGTATTTACTTTTCGCAGGACGAACGGAAGCACGTGAGCGTAGTCGTATCGCTTTTTCTACTCTCCCAAGTATTTCTGATCGTGTCTCACGGGCCTCTCGTGCACACGCTAGCCGCGGTAATCCTGAAGTCCGACGGAAGCGTTATTAACAACGGTGCGAGCAAAATCCTCGAGGATTACACGGACGAGAGAACGTCGAAGCCGATTGGATTCTCGCCGCCGAAGGAGAGTTTGGAAAAGTCGCTGGTGAGCCTGAGCGAAACTCGCGCGGAGAGCGAGAACGGAAATCTGCCGGAATCGGAAACAGATAGCGGCGAAGATCGACCGTCTCGAACGGCCGAGACGGTCGATAACGATGTTACGAATTCGGACGAGCCCGGCACGTCGGCGAGCGTCAACGGGGAAAACTCGACGAGGCCGTCGGTCGAACAATTGCACATCAGTATCCCGAACGAGACCGGCGACAAGGTGGAACACTTGAATGTAACGGACGAGGAGAAAGAGCAGCGATTGGCGCTGGAGAGTCCGTTGGCTGCTCAACAACCGTCGAACAAGGCGGTCAAGATATCGACTACGAACAAACCGTTCTTGGAAACTATATTGAATTCGTTGCACTGCACTGAGAACGACTACGCAACGTTATTCGCACTGTGCCTGCTTTACGCTCTCGCTAGCAATCAGGTTATTTTCATTTATCGATTTGGTTTTTTTATTTTTATTAACGCATGAAGAATTCATTAATTACGCAATTTGCCGAAATTTACCCTTCACATCTTGGATTGCGGCCGCGATTTTTTACATTACTGAACTAACTCTCAAAAGCACTCGGATTCTTAAAAATTGTTTACAATTATTTATGATTGAAAAAATGAAAATGATGGTTTAAATTGATCGACTTAATTTTAAAAATCTCCAAAAAGATGTGTTCACTGATTCGTCGTTTGCCTTTTGCAGGGTGTAAATCCTGAAACGTTGGATCTCGTGTTGACACCGTCGAGACAAACATCCACGAAGAATTGGTACAATGAGTCACTGGTAGATAGTTTAATAAATATTATCACTCTGAGCTGCCAAACGAGTGAGTCATCGAAGTCCGACGATTAATACAATTTTTTTTCGTCAGTAAAATCTTTGAAGCTGTACTCATGTTATTTTTTTTTCAATCAGATGCCAAAGTGCGTCTCGTTACGCTGGAGATGACCATAAAACTGCTCGTACACACCGTCATGTCCGACGGCAACAGTTTGTTGTGCGATTCGCATTTGGCAGCTATTGAGGCGGCCAAGGAGCAGAGCACGTCGCTTCTTAGAAATTTTTACAAGGTAATGAGCCCCGCACTGTAAAGAAAATCGTAAATCCAATAATTTACTTTAATTTCCCTGTGAAAGTCCATTAATTTTTCTTCACAATTGTCCGTGCAATTTAATGTACAAGTTTCCGCATAAAAAACTGGGTTTCACTACATTTACAATCTTCTTTTTCGACAGTCTCAACATTAATCTGTTATTCACCAATTATTTTATGTATCTTTTTTTCCTCGCCTCGTATCATCTGGCGTCCAGTCACTCTCATTGTTTCAAATCGCTCGATGATATTTCCCGCCGACTTGTAATTGGACTCGGCTTGTTATCATTTAAACACACAAATAAACAAAATAAATATTGATCGTTGTGAGATAATACTTTTTTTTTAAAGTCGTTTAATTTGATTTCAGAGCGAGGATATATTCTTGGACATGTTCGAGGACGAGTACAGTGAGATAAAGAAGCGTCCGATAAACGTCGAATGGCTGATGATGGACAGCAACATATTGCTTCCACCGACCGGTACGCCAATGACTGGCATTGAATTTAGCAAGAGATTACCTTGCGGCGAGGTACGTCCGAGGCGGCTTATAGGGTCTCCATGACTGAGAGATTAAACCGAGACAATACGATTAACTTGTCGGTGTAAACGATGCACAGGTTGAAAGAGCTCGTCGGGCGATACGCGTGTTCTTCATGATACGAGAACTCTCGCTGACTCTGAGCTCGGAGTCTGAGACGCACCTTCCGTTGACTAATCCAGCCAATTGCGTCCAGGTCAACAACGTTCTTGACTTAAGTAAAAGTTACATCCTTTCTCAATAGTATCCGAAGAGAAAACGATCTTCTTCGCGCGATAAATAATTCAGGGGTCAAAAAAATATATTTTTGTAACGATTTTTCTTTGCTTTTATTTGTTTTTGCAGACAACAGCGACCTCATCGCGTGCACGGTCGTGTGGAAGGACGGCCAAAAGATCCGAAGGTTTCTCGTGATAGACGTCATACAGCTGATACTCGTTGAACCCGACACGAGAAAATTGGGATGGGGCGTCGCGAAACTCGTCGGTTTTTTGCAGGACATCGAGGTCGCCGGTGACAAGGACGATTCGCGGTGCCTTCATCTGACGATCCACAAGCCACTGAGCAGCGGGGCGACGAATAGAGTGCCGTTGCTCGCTGCTAAATTCATATTCGACGATCATATACGATGCATGGCAGCAAAACAAAGGTAGAGCACACATTTTTTTCGCGAGAACGGAGGAAACGATCAAGAAAAAAAAGGAAGGAAAAAAATTGACTGAATCAACCTACTCGAGCACACAGTAAAACAAGCCGCGACATTTTTAAGGCACTCACAGATTTGTACGCACGTGGCGCTTCGCGCTCTGCTCGTGTTGTATAGATATACCTGATTGTAAAAAAATGGAAAAACAGCTTCGCTTTTTCGCAATGGGCACGACCGTCTGTGGTTTAAAGATATGGTGTGTATGTAACATTTGAAACCCTTTGTTTAAATCGTTTGGTTGATTGAATGGATAAAGTCTTAAAACAAACATTTCTTTAGTACTTTTGTGGCTGATACTTCAAAGTAGTTAGAGCGATTGACTTGTAAATCTTCGTAGAACGTCTAGGATCTATATATGTCCCGCACACAAAATTTGTGTTATTTTGTTCAAGTCGTTTAATCAATATCGTAGATAAAATTTCGTTTAAATTTTAAAACAATATATACTTCTTCAGCATTTTTGTGCCTACCGTTTGGGAAGGCTTGAAGCGATTAAGCCATAAATCGTAGTGAACCATCTGGGCCTAATATATGCTGAGCACACGGGATTGGAGCTAAATCGGTAGAGCCGTTCACTTGTTATTGATAAACACATACACACACACCGCTAAAAACTATTGAAATCACTTACAAAATGTTCAAAGCGTACAGTTACACTGGTATTATTTAGTTTTCAGACAGTAACAGATTTTTCGATGACCAATGTACACTTCTTCAACGGGCACTCAATGGGCACTTCTTTTCGTTTACGCTCGGTCAAGCCTAAAAAGAATTTTGTGAAATCGAAATACGATGATTCGTAAAATCAAAATACGAAGTTTCGTTAAATTGAAATACGAAGTTTCGTTAAATCGAAATACGAAGTTTCGTTAAATCGAAATACGAAGTTTCGTTAAATCGAAATCGAAGTTTTGTTAAATCCAAATACGAAGATTTGTAGCAATAATTTTCTCACATAAGTGACAAACTCGTTTGTTCAGCTTTGAATATACAAGACTGTCTTTTTATTTCCCATGTAATTAACAAGTTTAGTTTGTACTTTTGTTTCTAAAACTAGAGCCGGACATTGCAATCGGAAAAATAACAGATCAAAAAATCTTGAACGTTCTTGGACAATCGGTTGTAAAAAGTAACATTTTTTTTACTGCAGGTTAACAAAAGGGCGGATAAAAGCGAGGCAAAAGAAAATGAATCAAATAGCGAGACTGCTGGACATTCCTACGTCGGCGCCGAATTGCTCGACACCGCCGAATTACGCGCTTCTTGGACTTAGACACGAACGTACGTTCCATCGTCGAACGAACCCACGTGATAAAAAAAATGTATTTGACACGATTTTCTACGACTAATCTGTTTTTCGTTTCAGGTCCAGCGGGCCGTGGTCAGAGACAAAAGGATCATCAGAGGGCGATGTTCACCGTGAATAAGGTTCCCGGTTTCGCGACGCAGTTGCGACGTGAGAGTCCCGGGCGTTCGGGAATTTGTTACCCCGCATCGAACAATCAGCGGGCGGAGAGTGGCTCGAATGGCAGAGCTCACGAGAACGGACTCAGGTCGAGAGATCAATCGCCGAAAACCGTGAGACCTCGAAGCGAGGAGATACCGTTGGAGGATATGCAGCTTCGCAAAACGTCGCTGACGACGAACGGCGCGGCCGTAATGGTGACGTTTGCGGACAGGCAAGAGACAGCGCCCTCGGCTTCCTCGACGCCCGACGAACCGTCGCCAGTGATACTGAAACGTTCCGAGGAGACTTCGTTCACATCGCCCCGAAATCACGACGTCAAACCGCGCAGAAAAGGCCAAGTCGAGACTGTGTAAATACCGAAGATCCACGACGGAAATGCGTAACGTATAGACCGGTTTCCAGGCGATGCGATCGAGTAACGAAAAAAAAGGTATCGTCGGCTTTCGTGCAATTAGAGAGTACAGGGGTTTTTTCCATGCCATAAGCAAAACGAAAAAAGGAGAAAGAAAACGCTTCGCACTCTTCGCGTCGATTATTAAGGGATTAATAACTTGTAATATTTATACAAAACCTTGTTCCATTGAATTTAATGATTCTATTTCGTAATGGCTTGTGACGGGAGATTGATTATGAATCGAATTGTGTTTTATCGAAGTTGAAGCGTCGAGTCGATTGATGGGGGGGAGCGAATGACCATACGAAATCAAAGATTCGCGACGGGCCCGCGTGGCGTTAGGAAAAACTTCAGTTGTTTTGTGTACATAAAATAAAATAGACGATTCGAGTTATTAATAAATTATCTATGCATTCATAATTGTTAATTCGTTAATGATAATCGTTTTAATATTTAGGCGAAGATTATGTGGGAGTGAATTACACGGAAGGATTCACCTAAAAGTTCGTGAAGAAAAAAAATATCAATAACGTAATATTATCTTTATTTCAGCAATTTTTATCGAGCGACCGAGGAATGATCGCAAAGCTTCGGGGACCATTGTATCGAAATTATAATTTATCGATGAAATCAAACAGAATCGAAGGTAGGGCCACCAATCCGTGGAAAACCGGTGGTTTTGTTGGGTGGGTTGGTGCCGATGGTGTCGACGGTGTCGATGGTGTCGATGGTGTCGAGGGTTTAGATGGTACCGATGGTTTAGATGGTACCGATGGTTTAGATGGTACCGCCGGTGCCGATGGTTTGGATGGTACCCATGGATTGGTTGGTACTGATGGTTTGGATGGTACCGTTGGATTGGTTGGTACTGATGGTTTGGGTGGTACAGTTGGATTGGTTGGTACCGTTGGTTTGGATGGTACCGATGGTTTGGATGGTACCGATGGATTGGTAGGTACCGGTGGTTTGGGTGGCGCCGATGGATTTGATGGTACCAATGGTTTGGATGGAACCCATGGGTTGGTTGGTACCGATGGTTTGGATGGTACCGATGGATTGGTTGCCGCAGGATTGGATGGTTTAGAGGGTACCGGTGGTCCCGATGGTTCCGATGGTTCCGATGGCTTTGATGGTACTGATGTTTCGGATGGTACCGATGGCTTGGATGGTACTGATGTTTCGGATGGTACCGATGGCTTGGATGGTACTGATGTTTCAGATGGTACCGATGTTTCGGATGGTACCGATGATTCGGTTGGTACCGATGGTTCGGATGGTACCGATGTTTCGGATGGTACCGATGTTACGGATGGTACCGATGGTTCGGTTGGTACCGATGGTACCGATGTTTCGGATGATACCGATGTTTCGGATGATACCAATGTTTCGGATGGTACCGATGTTTCGGATGGTACCGATGGTTTTGATGGTACCGATGGGTTGGATGGTACCGATGGGTTGGATGGAATCAATGGTTTCAATGGTTCTTCTTCTTTCTGTGTCCCACACCAGGAGAAGAGACTGGCAACTTCACAACGACGGGACATCGACCAGTAGATATATCCGACGGGACATTTGTACAGATAGCCGTTGACCGAGCCATCGGGGCTTGGTACACATTTGTAGAAAATATTACTGCAGCGTTCCTGGTGAGGATAATGTCCCACACCCGGACAGAGAGAACCGCTTGGTACTTCAACCTATAGGTAAATAAATTATCAATTTACCAATCATTACCCCGATATACATAAGTAATATTTCGTATGTGAGACTTACCGGTGTTAGAGAATGGTGCTCAAGAGTTTCATGTAACCCGGCGTCGGTCATCATTCCAGTGCAAGGTTCGGAAAGTTCATTGTCGGACAGACATTGCATTTTTTTCTGGTCGAACGTGAAGTTTCTGGGGCAGCTCAGTACGACGACTCTGTAGTCCAGTTCATTGGGCGATGTACATTGGTAAAAGAGATTGCAGTATTTCGGATGTCTGCGGAAACCCGTTGGACAGACGAGTTCTATTTGGTCCCCGGTTAAATCTCCTATTGGACAATTCGTTGAGGAAGTGTTGCGGGCATTGTTCGGCAAATCTATTTCCGTTGATGGTGCTGGCTCGTTAACATCTGGTGGAGGTTGCGTTGAGACTTTCGATGATTCGGTGCTACTGGGATAATTGCTCTCAGTTACTTCGGTCGATGTGACCTCGGTCGAAGGATTTTCGGCTTCGTTATGAGTTGATTCAGTCGATGTGGCGTCAATCGACGGATTCTCGCCTTCGTTATGAGTTGATTCAGTCGATGTGGCATCGGTCGACGGATTCTCGGCTTCGTTATGAGTTGATGTTATGAGTTGATTCGGTCGATGTGGCCTCGGTCGAAGGATTTTCAGCTTCGTTATGAGTTGATTCAGTCGATGTGGCCTCGGATGACGGATTTTCGGTTTCGTTATAAGTTGATTCGGTCGATGTAGCCTCGGTCGAAGGATTTTCGGTTTCGTTATGAGTTGATTCAGTCGATGCGGCCTCGGACGACGGATGTTCGGCTTCGTTATGCGTTGACTCAGTCGATGTGTCATCGGTCGACGGATTCTCAGCTTCGTTATGAGTTACTTCGGTCGATGTGACATCGGTCGAAGGATTTTCGGCTTCGTCATGAGTTGATTCCGTCGATGTGGCCTCAGTCGACGGATTTTCGGCTTCATTATGAGTTGATTCGGTCGATGTGGCCTCGGACGACGGATTTTCGGTTTCGTTATGAGTTGATTCGGTCGATGTGGCCTCGGACGACGGATTCTCGCCTTCGTTATGAGTTGATTCAGTCGATGTGGCATCGGTCGACGGATTCTCGGCTTCGTTATGAGTTGATTCAGTCGATGTGACCTCAGTC